>JAAWWB010000811.1:0-25008 GCA_018804465.1 Populus tomentosa | reverse complement strand
TTAGCATCCCTAACGCACCCTACCTAAGGTAAGCTGCTTTGTGGCTTTAACATGTTAAAGAAGTCGTTTCATCGGATATTAGAAATACAACTTACGTATAAGTTAATAATTCTTGACCGTGAGCAAATCAAAATATTAAATTCTTCTTTATTCTTTGCAATTTTATCATTAAAAAAAAATCAATAAAACAAATACAAACACACACATTTACTTTTACTATATGTTTTTCATTTTTCATTTTTTTTTCTTGCACAATACAAATGGTACAAATTCAAAAACTAAACAAAAATTACATTAAATACTTTAAAAATTACAAAACAGCCCCTAAATATTCAGGAATTGCAGGGAAGGGTTCTGTGAAGCCTCGGGCATAGTCGGAACAGTGGCGGCGCATTGTTCCATGCGCCACCGTCACTGGAGGTGCATGGGTTCACACGCCGCCGTAAAAAAACACAAGTAGCAAGGGAGATCCGAGGCGGCTTCCTCGCTTCTTTCTCACCGGTGGTGACTACTACCTCTACTTGCAACAAGAAACATAAGAAAACATCGCAAACAGTTGATTTTAGCTTTTTCTTCTTTGTTTTTTTTTTTTAGATCTGAATTTCTCCCTTCTCCTTCTCTAGTTGAGAGGGAGTTAAGGAATGGTTGGCCGAGGAACATGACTGATCTGTGAAGACCGATGATAGGACTACTTCCACGGGCACTACTAGAGGAGGAAGGCTGCTGCTAGTGTCGACCAGATGAGGGAGGCCGTTGGTTCAGTCTGTGAGGGAGGAGCTCAACTGCTGCTATGATGAGCATTGTTCGTTGGCCGGTTGCTGTTGATATGACCAGATGAGACTAAGATATGGCGACTGTGGTTTGGAGGGAGAAGGGAGAGAAGTCGTGAGTGGGGAAGATAAAGGTCTATGCGCAGGGAGGCTGAGAGGCTGTCGGTCTGTGAGGGGAAGCGGGCAAGAGCTAGCTTTTATGAAGTGGGGAAATCAAAACCAGAGGCGCTGTTTGGTTTGTTTCTGGTAAAGATAAGGGAGCAACCAGAGGGAGAGAGCTGTCTTCTGTAGAGGCTGGTTCGAGGTTTACAGGAAGGATTATGGAGAGGAGGCAATGTGTGGGGAGGAAAATTCCTAGCCGGGGGGGGCGGCTTGGTTTTTGAAAAAGATAGGTTTAGGTTTAGGTTTAGGTTTAGGGTTAGGGTTAGGGTTTTCTTCTGTTTTTTTTTTTAATGTGCAAAATTACCCCCCTTTGTGTATGTGTTGAAGGCTATTATTTATAGGTAAAATGTTGTTTAGGCCTTAAAATTGGTCCCTCAACTTCTTTTTTTGTAAATTTTAATTTTTTTTCTTATTTCTTTGAATTTTTCTTATCAATATTGTCTCGAGTGAGGAAAATCGGTAATTTTTAAAAATAACGTGTTAAAAGTCGAACGTGTTCCCATGATCTTTGAAAATTTAAATTATTTTGAGACGATGCTAAATATTCTAAAAATGATGCAAATATATTAAAAAAAAAGTTTTTTTTTTGGATTTTCGATGTTTTTCTCTATTTTTGGATTTTTTTCTGAAAAATTATCAAAACATGGGTCAAAATTTGGGTAGGAACATCCTATATGAGTCAAAAATGCACACTGCTCCCCATCATTAACTTTCTTTCAACAATTGAATCTTTTAATAGTAAATGTGTCTTATCCTGGCTTTCCAGATGGTTTACTTGAAAATAGATAGCAAAGGAAATAAAATGTAGTATTTTTCTTTGAATATTCAAGCCATGGATAACTTTTGAACCAATGAGATTGAAATCAAAGAAGATATTTTTCACCAGTCAGCGGATATTCAAACATGAAAGGTTGATATGGCCCCAAATTAATGTATGCCCTTCGAATTTTATCTTATTGATTAACCAGGTATTCCCAAATTTAATGATGATTGTCTGGATCTCTAATGAAATAAGCAATGTTGATTCTAGTAGAAGGTGATTAACTAATCAATGTAGGTTCTTTGTAAATTGAAGTACATTGGGGCTGCCCAACCATAACTTCAACATTACACATTGGAGTTGGCTTACTAGGCTATGAGTTATCAATATTTTTTCTTTTTTTATCAAAAAAGAATCAATTCTTCTTATTTTGTTCATGGTTTAACCTAAAATCAAAATATATATCGTAAGAAAAAATTGGTAATTTTGGTGGCTCTTCTAAAAACAAAATATAAAAAAATTCAAGCATAATCAAAACAAACCCATAAAATATATCAAATTAATTAGAAAAAAAAATCACTATAAGAAGAATTCAAAAAACTTTTGGTAAAACTAGTAGATCTGAGAAAAAAAAAAAAAGCAAAAATAGCAAAATTATATATATATATATAACATCATCAAATTATTAACAAACATCCCAAAACAAAACACAACTAAATTTTAAATTTGGGTTATCAATAACCAATTACCTTGTTTTGTTGGATGAAAAATGAATTAATTGATGAGTTTACCGTCTGCTTTAGTTTTTTTACTTGCTATTTATATTCTTATGTTTATTTTTTAACTTTTATATTAGGGTTCTAGAAAGTGACGACAAAGTATTATAGCTTTGTGATCCTATATTCTTTAGCAATTATATTTATTATGGGAAGGACCCATCTATTTAAAAAAAAAAAATATATATATATATATATATATATAAAAAAATTAAAAAAAAAACACTCCATCTTCCCATTTTTAAACACCAAGTAATAAAACAAATTGAAATATTTTGAGGCTCCTGTTTGCATAATGTGTTAATATCAAAAATAAATTTTAAAATATATATATATATATATAATTTTAAAAAATAATTATTATTAAAATCTCAAACGAATCAAATGACTGGAAAAATAAAATATAAGAAGGGACCGGCCCATACATTACCCTTAGGTCAAAAATCCTGGATTGGAAAATTCACTTTTCCGCCGCTCTTCCTTTTGTCTATTTGGAGCCGCATGCAATTCGTCCCTTGAAAATGAGAATACCGTGCTGATTTTTAGATCAAAACCATGCTCTTTTTATTTTCCCTTTTCCTCGTAGAATCCATGTTAACAGTGAAAACATCTTTCTGGATTGCAGCATCAGGATTAAGTTCTAGAAATTGGACTTGATTCAGCTGCCAGTCTCTCTCTCTTTCTCTCTCTCTCTCTATATATATGCTACAACCCCCACCATCCACAAATCATACTGTCATCTATTAACTAGCTAGTCTCTTAATTCTAATTACAATTACAATACAATCATTGTCCCTGTCTCTATACGCTTTTGTACACCTCAAAATGTCTAGTGGCGAACAAGTTTTGGATGTGCCTGCTGTCGTTGCTGGCTATAAGTTTTGCCCCATGGATAGTGATGTTGTTGCATATTATTTGAAGAGGAAAATTCTAGGTGAACAACTTCCTGCTAACATTATTCCTACCACTGATGTTTACGCATCAAGCCCAGATAAACTCCCTTTGGGTAAATTAATTTTCCTTATTTTTTTAAAAGAAATTGTTTGTCTTATGAGTAATATATACAAGGCTTCAACATAATGTTGAAGGCAAAAATGGTTGTAGACTGGCCACGACTGCTAAAATGGTCACCTCCATTTTTTCTGTCTCTATAATCAAGTTCTTGTTCAGAATTTAACTTTTGTAATTGATCTCTAGGTTTATTTCAAATTGGGCAGGACAACGAGTGGTTTTTCTTTTCCACCAAGAGTAAAGACGACGAGATTACGGTAATAGATGGTGGTTACTATGAGATCGATCCTGACGGTGCAGCTCCGATCACATGGGAAGGTAAAATTGTTGGTCATTTGAAGACACTGTTTTTCTATCAAGGAAGTCCTCCTAATGGAACTGAAACTGAATGGATGGTAGAGGAATTTAGAGTTAATCCCGAGTTTGTTCCAGTTGACAAAGCTGACCATACCACTCAAGAGAAGGTAATTTGACAATTCACTTGCTTCATGTTTCTTGCATTCGGGGAGAGACTGAATTAAATCTGAATTTTTTTGTTTATTTATTTTTTCAATTATTTAGAAATTACACTTTGTCTAATAGTAGTGATTTGTGTTGTATAGATTACAAACCTTGTTGTATGCAAAATTTATCGAATGCGGCCACCACCTTCACCCTAAATGGCGTTGTCAGGTCAGTTCAGAAGTGCAAGAGAAGACATTTTTTAGTTCCAGTCCAGCAAGCAGGTTCAAGGGATAAGCTTCTTGATGCTATTAGTGTAGCAACAAGGAGTGTTTTTTAATCTTTTTTTTTTTTCCTTTTTGCACTCAGACCTTATATTAAGTTACATATACTTTTTCATGAAGTTTAAAATTCCAAATGGTACAATGGGTAAGAGTTGGAGGGAGGCTATCTTCTGTTCAAAACTAATCCGTTTTGGAATTTATATGTGTGTGTGTGTGTGTGGATTTTCTGAGATGGAATTACCACTCGATGCTTGCCTCAAAGCATCAGGAAGGTACGCACTGCTCTGAACCATCTGAATCAGCAAAGCAGTGATCATCTGAATCTGCCTCTGTTCTTCATCAGGAAGGTGATAGGCTCTTAGTGCTCGCTTTGAGAATGGTAACTTCCAGAGTAGCTGAGCTATTTCGTCTATGATGCCTGGACGATGCTGTGCATATAAATAGAATATCTGTGCCACAATTAACAAAAATACAGTAAGAGATCTCAGAACCATATGATCCATATGTGTACAAGAATGCATGCACATACAAATGGTTGAATGAAAGTCATGGTTGCTGCCCCTTTTCCTAACAAACCAAGACCATGAGAGATGTTCTACCAGCAAAAATCATTAAGCATGTGGAGCAATTACCAGAAGAATATGCAGATAAAATGCCAATCTTCTATATTATCTCAACAGTTCAAATGTGGTTCAAACTTTTTGAGACTGCCATACTCATAACAAACAAGAAAACGAGTTTAACGAGAATTATAACTTTAAACATACATTAGAGTTGAATGATCATGATCAAAACCAGTTTATTTCTATTATTAAAAGGGAAGCTACTGCAATGTTCAAGTTATTGCATTTTGCAAGACAAAACAAAGTAGCAGTGACATGAACCTAGGCCCTTTAGCCACATAACAATTTTCAAGCGAAATAATTGAATGATCTGAGGTAGAATATCATACCTGAAACTACAGTAATCCTTGTATATCTGCTACTGGCAATTAATTATTGTTGTACTTCCTACTAGTTTTGTTGTTTCATCTCTCCTACTAGTTTTGTTGTTTCATCTCTTTTTTCCGAGTTTCCTAGCCAGCCATAGTTACACAATGACTTTGCAAATCCAAAGCTTAGTTTTGCCTCATCCTTACACTTATTTTCTCGCTATTTTCCTTGTTCTTTGCCTGTTCTCTCTCTTTTCCTCTATTTCTTTTTTCTCTTCTCTCTCTGCTTTTCTTTTCTTTCTCTATATTCATTCCACTGTTTTCTCTTCTTTGTTGCTCTCTTTACTTGGGGTTGGGTGGTTTTGATATGTCAAGATCAAGATCATTGAGCATTGGGCATGCATCTGAGCGCATGATCCTATCCAGGCCTCGTCTTAATTAGGGTTTGTAATTTTAAATTAAACAACTTCGATTTGGACCACTTAAAGCAGACGACAACATTCATGTATTGGGGCAGACTTAGAATTATTTAATTGAAACAATGTCGTTGCGTGAGGTCCCACCCAAACCTGGAACTTTGGTACTTTCTAAATTTTAGTCATTGGTTTTTGAAAATCTTCAATTTAGTCCTAAATTTAGCTTTATTTTTTAAAATCCTTTCAATTTCATCCTTAATCATTTTTAATTTGGTTCGTGTATTTTGACACGCTTCTCTACGTGGTCCTTAGTTTCTCAATTTATGTAATTTATATCAAATTGACTCTTTTAAAAAAAAAAACTCTTCAATTAGGTCCCTGATTGAAACCAAAAGTACCTTATGATTTTAATGCCTTTTCATTTTAGTCCTTGGACCTTTAATCCTTTTTTTTTAATCATATTGAGTTTAAATCGTTGTTTTTTCTTAATTAAGCTCCTGATTGAATTAACATGGCCTTAAGAACTTTTCCACCATTTTCATTTTGGTGTTTAGCTTGTAAATTTGGTCTGTTTGAACTTTTTTCTTTAATTAAACTTTTAATTACAGGCCCACATTATTTTTCTGACCATCCATGAATTAAGTTCTTACCTGATTGTAACCTAAGAACTTTTTCCTTGAAAACGTTTCTTTGAAAATGATTTAAAAAAGTAAACCATTTTTTTCTGAAAATTTAGGATGGTAAGAATTGTGTCAAGACAGTTTTTATCTACCACCTCATCCTTAGGGCATATATGGATTGGTTTGCAAAAACAGTGACTCTCTAAGAATCAAATGGTAGGAGAGTGATAGTTATAGGGGAGAGAAACATCATCCCAAATTGTATCATCTTAACAATAACCATAAAGAGATTAATGGAGAAGGGATGTGAAGCCTATCTTGCATATGTATTAGAGTCGAAGAAGAAAGAAAACCAATTGGCAAATCTCTCTATAGTGAGAGAATTTCCGAATGTATTTTCACATGAGTTACCAAGGGTATCGCCAGAGAGGGAGGTGGAAGTCTTTATCGATGTACTACTGCCTGATACATCCCTGATAACCCGGTCTTCATATAAAATTGTGCCAGATGAATTAGTTTAGTTAAAGATTCAACTGCAGGAATTACTAGATAAAGGATTTATAAGTTCAAGTAATTCACCCTGTGTAGCTTTGGTGCTGTTTTGAAGAAGAAGGATGGAACCCTTAGGCTCTGCATAGATTATAGATAGTTGAATAGGGCAGCAATGAAAAATAAATATCCATTTCCATGGATAAATGACCTATTTGATCAACTCAATAAAGCCAGGGTATTTTTAAAAATAGACCTAAGATCCAGGTACTATCAATTATGAATTAAGGAATTGGATGTGGCCAAGATCACATTTAGAACCTATTATGGGCATTACAAGGTTTTAATAATGTCATTTGGGTTAGTAAATGCACTTGCAATTTTCATGAACCTAATAAATTGAGTTTGTTTACCCTACTTGGACAAGTTTGTAATGGTGTTCATACACAATATCTTAGTCTATTCTAGCTCATACTCGAAGCATGAACAACATTTGAGATAGGTATTAATGACCCTAAGAAAGCATCAACTATATGCCAAGCTGAGTAATTATGGGTTTTGGCTGAAAGAAGTTTTTCTAGGGCACGCCATATCGGTGAAAGGAATATTTATGGATCTTGGAAAGATTGAGGCAATACTGAAATGGGAAAGACTTAGGAAAGTGAAATAAATTATAGAAGATTAGCAAGGTATATATATGGAATAAAGTGAAAGGTTGAGGCAATATTTATGGATCTTGGAAAGGTTAGCTAGGTATTATAGAAGATTTATAAAAGAATTTTGTACTATAGCTATATCGATGACCTAATTAACTCAGAAGGAGATGAAGTGGGAATGGACCAAAGAGTGCGAAGAGAGCTTTCAGGAGTTAAAAAGAAGGTTAACAACTACACCAGTGTTAACAATCCCTTCGGGAACTGAAGGATTAATGGTTTATAATGACGCATCAAAGAATGGTTTGGGTTGTGTACTGATGCAACATGGTAGGGTGATTGCTTATGCCTCAAGATAAATAAAAACTCATAAGATCAATTTGGTCTAAAGGTTTAGAGGCACCATTTATATGGGTCTCGAGTCTAAATATTTATGGATTATAAGAATTTGAAGCATTTAATGACTCAGAAGGAAATGAACATACAATAGAGATGCTAGGTGAAATTGATAAAAGAATATGATTATGTAATTGATTATGATCTAGGGAGAGAAAATTTTGTCATAGATGCTCTTAATTGTAAAAATAAGGTAAACGATACCCCATGGGATCATAGTGATGAAAAAGAATTATTGGAGTTTAGCAAAATTGATGCCAAAATAGAAACTATTCCTAGGAAATTCTTGTTGGCTCAATTAAAACTGAGATCATTACTCTGGGATAGACCATTAAAAGCTCAACAAAAAGATGTTGAAGTAGGTAAGATAAGGGACAAAGTGAAGTCAGGGGTTGAGACTCATTTTTAGATTTTAAAAGATGGAATAATAGCTTATAAGAGGCAAATGATTTTGCTTGAAGATGAGACCTTACAAAATGAAGTATCGTGAGAAGACCATGAATCTAGACTTGTAACCCATCCTCATAGTACAAAAATATACCGAAACTTAAGGGAATTTTATTGGTGGCCAAATATGAAAAGAAAATTGACGGAATATATGGTCAAGTGTGAAGTGTGCCAACAAGTAAATATGGAGCATCAGAAGACAACAAGGTTTTTGCAAAGTTGTATGTGAATGAAATGGTGAGACTACATGGAGTACCTGTATCAATAGTTTTGGATCAAGACCCCAGGTTTACCTTTTGATTATGGGCAAATGTTTTGAATTTGAGTACGGCTTATCATCCTCAGACTAATGGACAATTTGAGAGAACAATTCAAGTGTTGGAAGATTTATTGAGGGCTTGTATATCAAAGTTTGGTGGTAATTAGAAAGATCACCTACTCCTGGTAGAATTCACAAATAACAACGGCTATCAGGATACAATAGGAATGGCTCCCTATAAAGCTTTATATAGTAGAGGATGTTGAACTCTCGTATGCTAAGAAGAAGTGGGGGATGGAAAACTGTTGGGGCTAAAGTTGATACAGGTTACCTCATAAAAGATAAAGACCATAAAGGGTGGGATGAAAGCGGCTTAAGATAGACAAAAGAGCTATGCAGATAACAGAAGAAAATCTCTTGAATTAAATGTTAGGGATAATGTATTTTTAAAGGTCGCCCTGTGGAAACATATGTTAAGATTTAACATGAAAGAAAAATTAGTACTAAGATGCATCAGACCTTTTGAAATCACCTAGAGGGTTGGACTTGTGGCTTACAAATTGGCTTTGCCTTCATATCTGGCCAAGATCTATGACATGTTTCATGTCTCCTTGCTAAGAAAAGCCAAAATGGAGCCATCTTGGGTTTTACCATAAATTCCTCTAGGAATTGATGAAGATTTGACATTTGAGGTGAGGTCGGTGAAAATGTTAAACCATAGTGAGAAGAAACTTAGAAGCAAGAGGATTTTGATGATAAAAATATTATGGAGAAGCTTCCAAATCAAAGAGGTAACTTGGAAAAAAAAAATTAGAAATAAAAAAGAAATACCTCAAATTGTTTCTAGATTTAAGTTTGAGGCTCAAATTTTAAAGACAAAATTTTTTTTTAGAATGGGAGAATGTAAAAACCCGGTTAAAAACCTATTCTAAGCAAAATAAAATCTTTATTAATCCAAAAATAACATATAGGTTAAATTGAATGAAAGAACTTTAGATAACAAAGAGAAAGATGAAATTAAATAAGGGAAAGAGTGTCATGGTACAATAAATATAAGAGGAAAAAGTAATGGGGCAAAAAGAAAAACAATGAGAAAGAACAAGGGTTAACATGTAATTAGTAAAACTTTGACGATAAATGCCTATTTTTCTTCTCCTTGGCTGATGATTTTCTACACAAAGAAAGGGTAAGGGTTGTTTGATTTTTTTTCTACATATTTTCTTGTTAAATTCACCCAGAAAAAGTGTAATTTGAGTGATTAAACATAGTTAGGCAAATAATAGAGGTGATTACATATGTTAAATTCACCCAAGTACTAGCCTCTTTTTATCTTTTCATTTTTCATGGTGTACTAAATCATTCTTTTCACCAGATACAAGCTTTGCAAAATATGCATGAATATCTTCTAGATGCTGAAAGCCAAATGAAAACAGATAAGACTCGTAATAATGCAGCTCTTCATCCTGTTAAAGGGAGCAGTAGTGTACCTATTGCTGCTGGTGTAAGTGATGCTAACATTTGTGGTGGGAGAACCTAAACTTGGAACTCTTGTCCCTGTAAAAGCTTTAGACAAGGATGCATATTCCTCGCCTCATTTTAGTAAAAAAAGAATAAAGAAAGACTTGTAAGAAATTCAAAAAGAGATAGGCATATAACTGATTCATAACACTAGATGGTAATTTTCTTAGTCTAGCCACTGACAGGCTCCTGATTGAGGAGGAGAGGTTGAATTTCAAATGCAAGTGAAATTTGAAGTTGTTACTGCTTGTCTGAGTTCTATATTTCTTGATTTGTTATCATTGCATATTGTGGAGGTAGAACTACGCCAGGGTCTCCTCCATTCTATGACCTGTGTTCCATACCTTATAGCACTGGAGACAGATCATCAAGAGTTGATGATGAATTTAAATAACAAGTATGTTTTTTGAAACAAACTTGTTTTTTTTTTCTCTTTTTAATTTAGATGTTCAACTTACCAAATATAATTTCAGGTATCCTGCCTTTTTTGAAAGTCGATTGGAGGATGGCCTTCAGCTGTCATTTATATTCATGCAATCTAGTGGTAGTGTTTCTCCTGAAAATTCAAACCAAAAACTCCAATCTAAGACTGTTGGGAATTTGAAGGGAGAATCTGAAGGTGGCTCCCTATCTCAAGCTTATTTGTGAGTTTCAAGGAACAAATTTATGTCTTCAATTGTGCAAAAATTTGAGAATCCAAATTGGAGCGATTCAGTGATTTCATTTTTTATGTGATTTGTCTGCAATGCTGATCCTAGATTTCTATTTCCTAAAGTTTGGTATGATATTTCAGAAATTGTTTTCTTTTTAACAGGTACTGCTCAGAAATACTTGCTTTGCTGCCATTTACTTTACTCGATGAACCCGTGTATTTGATTTATGCTATAAATCAAATTATTCAAGTAAGAGCAGGGGCACTTGAAGCAAATCTGAAGGGGTTGATCTTACATTTGTCCCAAAGAAATACTCGAATGGTTAGTGACAATGTTATCAAAAACGTGTTTTGACTGGTAAAATCACACAATTTTAGGAGTCAAAACATATTAAACGTGTAAAATCAGGTTAAAAACTCGAAAACCAGTAAAATTAGTCAAATTCACGCAAAATCAGTTCAACTCGTTAAAATCATTAAAAGCAGACCGATTTTCCTATTTCACCGTAAAAATTACAAAAACTGATGATTGCTAAGTCAGCACTCCTCTTTTTCCATGAGTCCCCACTCCATCTACCCCTTTCCTTTTTCCCCTTTCTCTTTTTCCAAGGGGTTTTAATTTGTTTTAATTTTGGAAAAAAAAAAAAAAAAGTCTCATGTATTTGTTGTTATGCTTGTCCTTTTCATGCATGAGAAATTTTCATTAAACAAAGATATTAGAATTACTTTTATTTTTTGTTTTACGTGATTTTCGTAGCACAAAAGGTATTTTAGGCTTAAAGAAAAAAAAATTACCAACAATAAATTATTTTCATGTGCGTCATTGTGAGAGAGGCGCTTGAATTAAAAAATAGCACCTTAATTAAAAGATTTTTACATAATAATATTATTTAAAAATATTTTAATAAAATATTATATTTTCATCTTATAATGCTTAATAAATACAATATATAAATATCATTTTTAAAGATAACTTTAAAAATTTAATTGATATTGCAACATGCTTTGAATCGATATCAATAAAATTAAATGTTTAGCCTGACAACCAATATATTTGGGCTTGTTAATGACTTTTTTTATTCTATTCTTTTTAATTTTTATGTAGGTGAAATATAAATTTATATATATATATATATATATATATATATATATAAAAGATCCAATTAAGCTATTGGCATCACTGATTTAATGATTTGCAACATAATATGCAATTTAGTTAAAATATTTTATTTATAATTTTAATTAAAATATTTTATTTATAATTTTATAATTTTATAATTTGAATTTATATTAAATATTTGTTTGGTGTTAAAAAAGTATTTTAACGTCCCCACAATGAAAATGGGGTCCTTCGAAGGGAATTTTCGGAGCCTATTTCCCATCACATGGACTTGAATGGCACAATTCAACCAAAGCCAGCTGGTCAGTCTGATTACAGTCATTTGAGATCATTTGATCTGAATGGAACAGATCAAGAACAGCCTGCTGATCATCCGGTTCTGAGCTCTAGCGCCTCAAGATATCCAAAGATGGAGTATATGAGCTCTGGTGAATCCCTAGGCATCTCCAAAGACGATGTGGAGAAAATTCAGGTACTTCTGAAAGCACATGAATTTTCCTTCAAGTTAAATAACATTTTTTGCTGGGGATAGAAGGATCCAGGATCTTCGTATTTTCTACGAGTGTAGATCATTAGAGGACCTTATTTCACTGCCTTTTTGTTGATTATTTGTTCCCTCAACACGTGTCCATTGTTTGGGGGTGTTATGACACGAGCTCTTAGCAGACTTCCACTGTGACTTCTATGGGATTGTGGAATAGCACGTGCCATTTTTTAATGCTATGCTGTTCATTTGTCTCTGAAAGCTTTTTGTCCTTGAACAAATACAAGATGAAAATCTTTATACAAGGTGAGAATCCTTAACTTCACATACCCAGTAGTGCTTCTGACTCATCTTTCTTGGTCATTATACAGGTTGACTGCCTTGCAGCAGCTGCATTGCAGCTGCTTTTGAAGCTCAAGAGGCACCTGAAAATTGTGTATATATAGCCTAAATGATTCCCGGTGCCAGGTAAAAATTGTATACATTTGGTTTCTCTCGTTACTTTGCTCTACTGCATGGTGTGTCTGCCTAGATCATGCATCCCTAATTTTACAAGACATATCTGCCAGTCTTTTTCTCCAACTGAACCCCCGAAGCCAGGAGAGCCTCTCTCGAGGCAGAACATTCCCTTTGACATCATCAATCAAGCTTGCACCGGTGTGCCATCCACGCGTCAAGATTTGGTTCAGAGACATCAGGTAACTTGAACAACAATGACATGGTCACATAGCTTGAGTTTTAGTCTCTGAGTTTGTTGTTGCACAGGAATTCAAAGGTGCCTTAAAAACAATGACATGGTCAAATGGCTTGAATTTTGGTCTCTAAATGGTTTGTTGTTGCACAGGAATTCAAAGGTGCTTTAAAGGAGGATACAGTTGATCATTACTCAGCGTACACAGCAACCATCAAGCGGAAAAGACCGACCCCAAGAAAGTTGAAATCTGGACGTATGATGGGAGATGATGAAGATGACTATGACGATGAAGATTGGCCGGGTGGGGGTCGGAGGCAAGGTAGTGGCAGGAAAGACAACAGCAGTAGAGGCGGTCGGCACGGACGATAGTTAAGTAAACATGAAACAGGGTAGGCTAACACGTGTAGATTATTGTGCAGGAGAGAGGGAAATAGCAGTGGGATAGAATGACAGCAAAAGAATAGAATTCATGGAAACGGAAGAAAGCAGCATGGTCGGTCTTCATGGGAGGTAAGCACTTTTTCAAGCTATCTATCTCCCTTTTGCAATTTGTTTGAAAATTGAGAGTGAAGTACTAAAAAGGTTGCAAACAGCAATGTAGAAAGTGAAGTCATTTTGTTGCATCTTCCCTCGCACTAACATCCATCACTATGCCTTTCTTTGTACGTGAAATCACGTTTTCTTCCCTGTGCAGGATTAATTTTGATCCCAAACTTTTTCCCTCTTAACAGTTCTGCTCATGCTATCCCAGCATGCTTGCAGCGACGTTAGTTACTACATTTGAATTTTCGTTTTGGCTTTAAAAAAAACTTGGAACTCCTTTTGTTTGGAATGTTTGGTCGAGGGAGCTCAGCGTCCTTGCTGTTCAGGTAAAAAGGGTTCAACCTTGAAGCCATGGATAAAAAAGTAGACTATCATTTTAGTTTGATTTACTCGAGTCTACCACTTACTGCCCCGTTAGCACTTAGCATCACAGAGGAGAGACGACTGGTAAGTCACTGTGGGTTCAAAAAAAAAGATTAAAAAAAAAAAAAAAAAACACAGGTTTCCAACTGATGCTATTGAATACTGTGTTTGAAAACTGCTCAAACCCTTGCTTTGATTGTATCACCCAAGGCTTGGTCCACACATCCAATACAATACTGAAGGGTATAGAAGAGAGGCTTTCCTGAACCAAGATGAGACAATTATTCCTTTAAAGTTACAGAGAACAATAAAAAATAAAAAGACTATTCAAGTTACTTCTCCAAAAACAGTGCCCGCTACAAAGTTTGAAGCTCCTTGCAACTTATTCATGGCGCAATGACAAAAAGAGGCTGCATGGAAGGAACAAAAAAAAAAAGAGCGCTTGGAATTATACGAGTCTACAATAAATTGGACGAGAGGGGTAGGGAGAAAGAGATTACCGTGTCCACACTAACTGGTTTCCCATCCTCTGCCACGATCTCGGTTATGGTTCCAGATTGATCAGCCTATAAAACCACAAGATAGAATAAGAAGCAAAATTAAATGATAAATATCAACTACCCAGTGCTTGGAACAAAAGCACTGCAAATGACAGAGAATACTAAAAAGTAAAAAGCTTAAAGAGACTTGGGACAAAAAGAGGTGATACATACTTCAATTTCATTCATTAGCTTCATGGCCTCAATGATGCAAACGACTTGACCTTTCTGCACTTTATCCCCCACCTGTAGGATGAAAGCACACAGAGATGGGAAAAGGGTTTATCTTGTCATAGAACTTTAAGAACATTAGAATCTTCGTCGTATGCACTTGCGAAATCTTGCAAGGATTTTCTCTCTTGGAGTTGGACTTACCTTCACAAATGGGGGTTCGCCTGGAGCTGGACTCCGATAAAAGGTTCCAGCCATGGGGCATTTCAGTGGTGGATGAGATGATGAGCTTGCCTTTGCAGGGGGAGGCAGGGCAGGTGCTGAAGAGGGACTTGCAGGAGCCGGGGCAGGAGCAGCTATTGGTGGAGCAGGAAACATTGCATGCGGGTAAGGAGGTTGCATTAGAAGAACAGGAGCTGCTGGTTCTGATTGCTGCAAAGCCTCCTTTTTCCTTATTATGAGTTCACAACCTGATTGCTTCAATTGCAGCTCTGTGATATCTCTTGAATCCACAAGTCTGCTCACGAGGATTATATTAACTCAAACAATCAAATAGCGTTGCCAAGCACAAAACAGCCATTGACATATGCACACTTGGATATTACAAAATTTAAGTCTTCGACTCACTTGACAAGTTCTGATACTTGGGTCATAAATGCTGAAATGGATGGCACATCAGGAATTTTACTTTCTGTGGGTTCATCCTTTCCCTCGGATGATGCCGCTTTGGATTCAGAGTCCCCCACCAGTACAGAATTTGAAGATTTCTCAACCATAACCTTCGATTAAGGAGCAGGTTTTGTAAATAGATAATGATACAACCTCCAGTAAACATACAATTTTAACTTCTCGAGTACAACTTACCTCATTCAGCTGCGCCTGTGCCTTCATAACAGCTTGCTGCTTCCTGTTAGGCCACTGCACAGGATAACCGAATCCTTGAACATTCAATAACAACAACAGCAAATTTTTACGGAGACATTAGTCTCCTGCAAATTAAACAGACTGCACTTTAGCCTTCGTGCAATCGTCATATCACATCAATGAAAATTCAATCGCAAGAAAAGATCTTGACAAGTCAAGCAAGAGAAAAGTTCAATTCGCGTTGATAGAATCAGATACTTGTCATTCAAAATTCTGACATATAAGGTGTATTGGTTCTATAACACCCCCTTTTCAGTTTGCTTTAAATTACCAAAGTAACCGAGATAAAATGTCAAAAGATTCAAGGTTTACAAGCTACATGCTTTCATTTAATAAATCAAAAACATTGGATAGGAATCTATAACTGAAACTTCAATTTTTAAAAAAGAAAAAAAAACAGCCTAAAGTACTGTTTTATTACACTATGATCACAGTCAACTATCAGACCATATAAAAGGCAAACAAATTCAACACATTAATCGCAAAACAAATTCCTTGAGGCCACATAAACTTTCCAGCATATGAATATAAAATATCAAAGATTCAAGCTTTTTACACAAACACATGGATGAAACATAGAACCATTCATGTCTTGCTAGAAAACATAGTGAAAGGCGGCAAATCACCGGAAGAAGAACTGACCTCAAAACCAGAGAATGTGGATCCCAAAGAGAGAGGCGGGTTCTGATTGGAAATGGGTGCTCGGGGAAAAGAGACCATGGGCTTTGGTTGTGAATTTTGAGCATTGGATCCAACAACGGCGGCAACCAAAATAGTCTTGGGGCATGGAACAGAGATTGAAGCCATGCTCTCTCTTCTCAGAGCAAAACCCAACAAGGATTGATGTAGAAAGTTAATGAGTTTTCTCTTCTACTGACAGAAAGATTGATGAAGGGTGGAGTTTTGTAGGGAAATGTGGCGATGAGATCGAAGAGAGTGTGCGTGTGTGCGTTGTGGGAAATCTGAGAGACCAAAATAAGAAGGGGTTTTGAGTAATTTTCACAATTGAGTCTTTGATTTCATTTTATTTTTTTATTATTTATTCTGTTTAAATAGGTTTTTATTTTGCACATTAGTCGAATGAAATAGACACTCACACCTAAAATAATATTTACAAACAACATCATTAAAATAAAAATAAAAAAACCAAACATTTATGTAAACAAAATTAGAAACTAAATGCTAAATTGTAAGAATCACATAAATCCAAGCACTCAAGAGCAAGGCAAAAAGAAAAGAAAAGGGCACAAAATTTACGTGTTTCGATACTTACAAGGGAGGGGGAGAGCCATTCACACGCATACACGGTTTTAGGCCTTGGGCATAGCCCACCCAACGGCACATGGAAGTGGCAACAAAGAGAGTGTTTCCCTCCATCAACTGTGCTGTGCACACGACTACCCAATCGGGATAAAGAGTAAATAATAATGTATGATTTCTGATATGGATTTTGTTTGTGGGGGCTCTTCTCTGTGAATTCCTTCTCTCCCTTCCCTTCTCTCTCTCATAATTTCGAGTCTTTGATGATGAAGAATCAACCCCATTGACGAACGAATCCATGGAATATCTCGACTACTGCAATATCACACCAAAATCCAAAGAAACAAAGCAGTGTTCTCAGATGGAGCTATGAGTGGTAAGCAAGCCATTAAATGATAAAATCTTGGAATTAAATTGCTTTTATAACTAAGACTTGCTATGCTATGGTCATGGAAACTACACAGAGGAGGATGAATTTGAGGATGTGGTCCTGCTTATTTTGATTACTTAAAGAAGCATGTGATGCAATGCTATCATAAAGAAGATGAGGAGGAGATTTCTGGGGATGCTAGAAATAGATCTGCTACTAAAACTAAGTTGAATAGAGGGGTTTTGGAGGAGGATTTGAAGATTGAATTGCTTAGAAGGCTCAAGAGTACTACTCAAGCTGATGGTGATCTAGGGTTTAGCCCAGGAAGAGTTCGGTGGTCTCAGGTGGTGGTTTTTCACTTGGAGAGAAAGCTCAGCATGTGGTATTTTTCTCATACAGTAGGATAGTGCTTGCAGATATTGAAACCAAGGGCATTTTCATGCTTGCAAACGGGATAAAGAAAGTTGTGTAGACATCTGGAGGAATAAATCTTAGAGAGTTCACACGGTGGCATCCGAGGAAAACAATGGTGGTGATGAGATGGCTAATGGAAAACTTGAAATTTCATGCCAAGCAACCGGATATCAGATAGAAACTTTTCTAATATTCGATCGGTATCTCTTACTATAAATGAAACATGAGTAGAGTAATTGTTCGATGAAATGCCTGAAAGAGATGTCACCTAGGAGAGAGTGGTAGTTTTGTAATTTTACATTACAAGGGGTTTTTTTTTTTTTGTCATTAAATAGAATATAAACACTTTGATTTTTTTGTTGACTTTTTTTTTTTCTCAATAGAGTAAGGATATAACATTTTATGAGATTATAAACTATATAAAATGTAAATTGTAATTTATGAAAAAAATAGAATAAAAGTTAAAAAACTAACTAAACTAAAGAAGGTCTTTTATAATTAGTTCTTTAAAAAAACCTAAAAAAAAATTAGATACTCTTTGTAAGGTGGTTCACTCTGAGCATGCATGGTGCTTTACTTCTTTTTTCATTTTATTTTTTTTAATTATCAATTTATTTTTTATTTCATTAATTATTTAGATTTGGGGTTAATAATTTATTTTTATTTTCTTTTTATATAGTTAATGTGGACTCAGAAAAATATTTTAGCATGGGGCATGAGCTCGATTTCATGAAAAATAATTTAATTCTATTTTTTTGTAAGAAATTAAAAATAAGAGGACCAAAACTTAAACAAAGAAAAAATGGTAGGCCTTTTAATTTTTTAAAAAAATATATTGTCAACTCTAGTCCTTTTTATTTTTTTTGTTGCCTTCGATCATTGATTTTCTTTTCTTTTTAATTTGATTCTTTGATGTTATGTTAATTGGGATTTGGGTTGACAATTTGTTTCGATCTATATTTTATGTGTTTATCTTGATCTCAAAAAAATTCCTACAATTGAGTTAGTGCTTGATTTCTTAAAAACATAAAAGATTTTATTATTTGAGAAATATTAGAGCGGTCATCATTGTTAATAAATAACCTCGCAACTCATCTTCCAACTTGTCTGAGTATACCCCAAACTATCAATGGAGTTTGCAAGAAAATTTCAATTCAATTAATTTAGTTTATTATAATAAAAAGAGTGGAATAAATTATTAGAGTAAAAAGTACAAGTAGTTATTGGATTGGTGACTCACTGCACCACAAGCTAAACAATAATTTTTTCTTACATAAGAAAGGATATTTAGGTGTTAGTAGTGTATTTAAAAAAAAAATCCACGACTCAAATCAGACACCAAACTAGTCTAATAAGCTTGTTTTATTTAATTATATGATTAAAAAGACAACAAAGATAAATGAATTGAATTAAACAAAACAGTGATCATGATGACTTGCATACAAAAAAGCGCTTGTCAAAAGAGAAAAATTTTGAAGCTCAATTCTATCTCATCAATGTCAAAGAATGAAATTAAAAATATATATATCAAAAGCAGAGCAAAAAAAACAACCCAAATCAACCTGAGTTGGCATATCAAACCCGTATCTCAGACCATGAAATTAGGATAATTCCATAAAAAGAAAACAAAAAAAAATTACGATAACCAATTCTCAATAAAACAATATGAAAGGATGAAATAAAAAAAAAATAACCCAAAAAATAAACAGTAACAAAGCCGAATAAGTCCACCAAACCCCTTGACCCGTATTATGTTAGTGGAATAACCTAATAAAAAGCACAATGAGAAAAACTATAAAACTCAATTCTCAACTCAACTCAATATTAAAAGACGAAACTAAAAGAATATTTAATTCAAAAAAAAAAAAACCTGATTCAAACTAGGCAAACTCGCAATCTATATCATAAGATTGTGATAACCTCATAAAAAGAAAAGCAAAAAGAATCATAAAGCTCGACTTCCAACAAACTCACTCTTAAATGATGAAATTAAAAAAAAATCATTGTAAAAAAAACATAAAAATACCTATTTTAACTAGGGTTAACTTTTCAAACCCGTGAATTGGGTCACGAAAACAGGATCACGCCATTAAAATAATCATGAACCCAACCTCCAATAAACTCATTGTTGAAAAATGAAGTTGAAAAAAAAATCAGTGTAAAAAAAAACAAAAAAAATATTGACGTCAACCCATGTTAACCTTTCAAACTTGTGACTCGATCATGAGAAGTGGATCACCCTTTTGAAAAAAATCATGAAACTCAATTCCTAACAAACCAATGTTGAAGGATGAAATTGAATTAAAAAAAATTAATTTTAAAAAGGGACTTAAAACCAAAATTAGCAATAAAAAAAAATAAGATCAAATTTAATATAAAAACAAGATTATAAGACACCTTTTAATTTTGACAGACCAATATGAATCATGAATAGATGATAGAAAAAAGAGAAAGGAGAATAAAGAAAAGGTTGGTAGAGCCCCCTAACACTCTTGTCAACATGCCCTCACTCATCGATAAAAGCTCCTCATGTGTCTTCCAACAGAACCATGAACATCAATGTTCCTCCACCATAGGAAGCCATATACATTGCTAAAGGGCAACAACTTGCCCCACATGCTAGTGTATGCATTACACGTGTCATCCAAGTTGTTCTGCTTGTTCCTTTCAATCCCTTGAAGTTTTTTTTTTTTAATTTTAAATTTAACGCCTCAAGCCTTAATTGTTTTAGATCGATAAAATTAAATTTCATTTTTTAAATTTAAGCATCAAACGCATTTTAAATTTAACCCCTCAAGATTTAATTATTTTAAATCGATAAAATTAAATTTTATTTTTCAAATCTAAGCATAAAATGCATTTTATAATTTTTCCTTGCCATTGTTGGATTCTCATATTTAGGCAACCAAAAAAAAAAACTATCAAACTTAATCCTAAATAAACTCAATGTAAAAGGATCAAGTTAAAATAGAAAAATTGAGGAACAAAAAAAAGGTTTGAATCTCTCCCCTGCTTGTGCATTTTAGTCCTTGATGTTTGCAAGAAAAAAAGGATTAATACTTGTCTAGTGTTCAAATTCATTCCTCTTAGCTTTATTTGTTATAATTCAATCTAATTTCATTTAATTTTATTAAATCAAGTATTAATCAAGAATGATTTTGTTTCTCAACACTAAGAGTAGCCAATACCAAGACAAATAAAACAAACACTGAATCTCAATCTTAAATTAATCTAATATAAAAGAATCAAATCAAGAGAGAGAGAAAAAAAAACTAAGTGGCTGAAAAAAATAGACTAAATAAAAAGAAAACATTGTGTGATTCCATAATGTTTTTTCTCCCCATGCACAAAAAGAAATCATCTCTTTTAGTTTTTTTTCCCCTTAAAATCAATAAAAAATAAATAGAGTACGATAATTGAATTGCCTTGTATATCATTATCCAACCATCCTTTTATAATTTTATTAAAACTCCCTGGACATAAAAGCAGGAAAAAAAACCAACAGTTGGGCAATTATCAAAATATCTTCTCATATTACTTTTATCTTGGGTTTGGATTTAAGTGCCAAGTTATGTATAATGATTTAAAAAAAAAAAAAAAAAAGGTGCAATCCTTAAAAAACAATTGGCAAAATAACAAAGTTTTAAATTTTTTTTAGCAAAATAACACAATTTACTACATTTAGCTATTAAAAAATGCAACATGCTAATATGTCTTAGAATGTGCAAAGAAATTAAATGAGTTGGCACAAATTAAGATGAGGAAAAAAGAAAAAAAAAATTAAAAGTAAATTTTGATTATAACATCAATGGTGCCATAAAAATTATCTTAACAAAACAAATCTAATAATACTAAAAAATAAGCCAACAATTATCAAAATGGATAACAATCTCTGCTCAAAAGCAAGTGAATCACTTACTATATATGGTCCATTATGATTATTGTTGGTAATTTTTTTTGATGTTATTGAATTCATCAATATTTGTATGATAATAGTGATTGTAATGTAACTATAATTTTGGTATATTTTCACAATTATTTTTTATTATTTTTCTCTTTTCTCGTTGTAAGGTGTAACAATTTCTTTGAAATAACTTATTTATTAATCGAGAATTGCATATTTCACATAAACTTTTTCGACTACTTGTGTTGTTAATAAACGAAAATACCATATGGTCGGACAATAACACTTGGAAACGACGTCCTTTACTTGGTTCTGTGTGTTAGTTTTCCTTTCCCCTCTGGATAACTGTGATTTGGATGGAAGAACGAAAGCAAAACACAGAAGAAAAATACAAAAACCCGTAACCATTGATGGATCAGATACATTCTTCATATGTGAAATTATTGATGCAAGTCAAATACATAGAGAGAAGATTATATCAACGCTGGGGATGTAATTGCAAATCAATTCTCATAAAGGAAACAAGCCCAAATATCAGACTCGGACCACTTTTTTTTGTCCAAAAGGCACATGCTGCAAAACCTAATGAAATCCAGACAGCTCTTTCAAGCAGTGACCGAGTAAAGCTTTTATGGTGTAAAAACCAGAGCAAGTAGCCAAAAGTTTCAGAAAAAACGATTCAATCATTAAAACACAAAAGCTGCAAAAACCATGTACAGATCCAACATATCCAAGGAAACTCTCTGTTCATTCTTTCTAGGGTACACATTCCTCGGCACGGGGGAGCAGGATCTCGACAAAATTTATCTATGAAAACAGCACACTGGTGGGCAAGCTAACAGTTGGAACCAGAAAAACAAAGCCATGTTCTTTTCCCATACAAGCAAGGTAAGATGCAAGCTCAAGTATCAACCAAAAAAACCTTATAATTAGAAATCCCTTTTAACAGCCTGGACATATACTGGAGACTGCATTCTTATTATGGTAACAATGATACCATTACAGACGCAAGAACCTAAAAAAATAATTGGACTTTGGTAGCCATATCAGTTCTGTAAAAGCAACAAAATGTTTGGGCAACTGCCCAAAACAAAAGGATGCAGCAATAAACAACGGCATGACAATCTAGTAGCGGTTCAAGTAAGTCCTGCGTCTGAACCAGTTGTAGTCACGCAACCCTTGGATGGGACCCATGGCAGCAATTGCAATATCCTGCAAAAACAAAACATTATGTAGCACATAAATCCAAAACTTCCAACCAGTTCAGTTCAGAAAGCACAAGCCCTGTTTTCTTGTTATACACACACGCGCGCGCGCGCGCGCGCGCGCACACATACATATATAAAGGCTTGCAGAATAAAAGAAATGTGTTTTTGAAATGTAATTTCTTTTACTATTAAAATCTGTACGGGTTTCTGTCTTCCATTAGAATACAGCCATATTTTATTTACAAGGTTCTTTAACAGGAAAAAACATCTCTCATCTTCAGGATTATCTTTTTGTGCGCACTCATTCACTCATTATTTGCGCAACACTTTCCCATTTTAACAAATTGATTCATTTTAAAAGTTTTTATAGAAAGAGGAAATAGATAAATAGAAATAAAACTTAGAGGTAGAAATTTGTTTTATGCAACTATCAGAGCCTCTGGCTTCAAAAAAACTCTTGCAATTAGATACTAATTCATGCTGCTTCTTTTCTTTTTCTTTTTTTATGATTGATGTTAAAGCAGGATCTAATACTCTGTAGCTCATACCTGGTCATGAATAAATCGGCTGGCAACTCGTTTTATAGTGCTTGGACCGACAGCATCAATCCTTGCAAACAGTTCAGCAAATGGGATTCTTCGACCATAAGTAAGTAGCTGCAACCATATGCAGCCAAAGATAAGGAAAAATTTAGTAATTAAAGCAGATTACAATTCTGCCTTTTGAGCAATGATCCTACAACTGTTAATCATACAAGAATAATAATCTAAAGCCAGACAATGGAAGCTTTGGCATGTAACTAACTACTATTTTGTTTTAACATAAATTTCAAGCAATTCACAGGACTAGGATCTAGTGAAGGTTTAGAACTGGTAACTAGTAATACATCACATAATAACCTTTAAAAATGATATCATTGAGCTCCTCAAATATCAATACCTTTAACGAACATTTGCAAACACACATTTCTTAGTGACATAGTAGTTTGTAGTTTGATAGGACTAAAAAACTAACAATAAAGTGGTGCATATAAAATAACAGAAATGGATATAAATAAATAAAAAATATCAGTTTGTTTAAGTATTCAAGTAACAGAAAATAATTCCATGGACAACATATTCAAATGTGATTATTATTTCGTTTCTGTCAACTTACTAGGCAACACTGATTCAAATAATTAAAAACTTTCACACCAACTAAAATGTCATCCACTGAAGGATCAGATTGAATCATCAAGATGTATAACCTATTTAAATTGTAACAAACCACAGTCCAGCTGAGTCAACATTGACAGCACAACAAGTACTCTTTTAGATTGTCTCAGCATCCAACCATGCTTATAACTACATAAATTATGACTTGGGCCATGTAATTTGGGAAACCATTAGAAAAAAATAGTGAGGCATTACATATCTTCAAGCAAAAATATTCATAGCATGGCTACAAGGACTTGTTCAACCTGTCCTAACATTTATTAACAGATTTTTTTTTTATGAGGTCAAGTCATACCTGGCGCCCAATATCTTCAGCTACAGGACTGGTTCCATCAATGTGAAGTAGCAAGGAAGATTTCAACTGCAACCAAACAAAAGAGTAAATAGCTAGATAAGCAAAGATGACTAGATTGTATAGAAAACAGATGGTTCCAGGATCTTTAAAACACACACATCACCTACCACACAAGAACTAAAGATAAGAATATGAGGATATAAACACACAAGACATGGAATAGTTTTACCCTTTTCATTTTTTTTAAATACAAAGAAGATTATACCATGGAATAGCTTTTTAGCTTCATATGGGAGTTAAAATTGAATTAATTGTCACTCATGTCTATTCAGATCAAACATGTGTAGATAATAAACCCCAACATCAATAAGAATGATGGAATTGTCTAAATTTTAAGTAGAAGTGTCAATCAAGTGCTAATCTATTTTAATAGTTTGGTCTTTTTCATGATGTCACTATTAAAATAGATTAGCACTTCATTGACACTTCTACTTAAAATTTAGACAATTCCATCATTCTTATTGATGTTGGGGTTTATTATCTACACATGTTTAAGCTACTTCTTTACAAACAATTCAAAGTGACATCATGAAAAAGACCAAACATTTATAACTCAAGCTATCCTACAGATTCTATAATCTATTGTGCAGAAAATATTAGTGAATGTTATTCAAGATAATAAATATCCAAAAAGGATAAAAGATAATACGAGATAGATTAAGATGGCATGGGATTTTTGTAAGTTAAAATCTGCAGGGCTTCATCTGCATATCAGGAAAAAAAAAAAAACAGATTGGGCAGTCTGACGACATGTCATTCCAAAAAAAAAAAAGAAAAATTGTAATGCATTGTATGTGGTCAGCGAGCGTTGCTACACGTTCTGAGTTACAACTCAATTTAAAAAAAAAATGTCCAGATGC
>JAAWWB010000812.1:0-25001 GCA_018804465.1 Populus tomentosa | reverse complement strand
ACAAGCAGGCAATCGTCTCAAGGTCTCAGAGGAGGTGTTAATGGACACTGCTGAGCAATGGAATAGGTGCATGGTGGGTTTCTTTCCAGGCTTCAAAATGCCTTATCACACCGTCAACACTATAGCCTCACAAACTTGGAAACACAGAGGTCTGAAACTTGTTATTCAAATGGCTTCATGATCTTCCGCTTCAAGTCAGAAACAGAGATGCCGGCAATCCTTGAAAGAGGCCCTTGGATGTTTGGAGGCAAAACCATTGTGTTGCAGCAGTGACACCCCCTATACCAATTCGACAAAAACAAGATATCCAAGCTTCCAGTTTGGATCCCGCTCTATGGACTCCCATTCCCTTTATGGTCAAAGAAAGGCCTGAGCCTAGCAGTCAACATGGTAAGGAAACCTTTATCTTGTGATGAGCAAACTTTCAGAAGCACTAGATTGGAATATGCCCGAGTCTGTATAGAAATTGATGTTGCACTCCTCTTTGTGCACAGTTTTGAGATTGACAACCCCCTATCTTCAGAACCTATAACTACAAAAGCTGAATATGAATGGAAGCCTCCTAGATGTGAAAAATGTAAGCTCTTCGGCCACTTCTGCCCTCAAATGCTACATGCTGACAAAGAGAAAGCTATAGTAACTAGTACTGCTCTTCCAGTTGATGCTCACACAACTCACCTAACAAGCCCCACCATAACGCATACCTATGTAATCCATCCCTCTGCTACCAAAACTGATGTTCACAGCAAAGCAAGCCAACCCCCTACCACAAACATTGCTCTCCTAGCCACTCAATCCATTTCCCTGCCCCCTAGCTAATCACAACAATACCCCACAAGCCCCTCCTCTTCTCCCTATTACAGAAGGAAATCAGCATCCTGCTAAGACTCCCAAGCACAGAAGATTCTGGATCAGACAATGACTCAGGTCATGATATCCTTACCTTTTAAACAAAACCAACTACCTCTAGTTGGTCTACCTCTTTGTGTAGCCATAGTGAAACATCATCAACAGCCTTAGAGGTCTCCATGGAAGCTTCAACAGCCCTGACAGTGCCTAGTGATCAGCATGATACATCCCCCTCCCACTCTCAAAAAATAGTTAGGAAAAGAAAAGGGGGAAAGAAATGAAAAGAGACCAAGGGCCTCTAATCGTTGGCTAGTTTTCTCACCATCCTAACCAAATAAATGTTCACCATTGGAAGCTGGAACATACGGGGCCTTAACAACCACCAGAAAGAAAAAGTAGTCCATGACTGGACTCTCAAACACCGCCTTGATATTATAGGTTTAGTTGAAACCAAAGTTGCTTCTAATAATCTGGCTTCAGTTGAATCTGGCCTTGCCCTACCAGCATGGAGCTTTCTATCTCACTTGCATGCCTCTGCTCACTGCAGAATTTTGATCGGCTGGACCCTTTTAAATTCAACCTTACTTGTGTTAATCTCTCCCAATAATGGTTAACTTGTGATGTTACTTCCCTCTTCAACAACTCAACCCTTAGAATCACCTTTATTTATGGCCTCAACATCCTAGCAAACAGGAGAAACTTACAGGAAAACATCTACCAATCAAGCCATCTCAGTGCAGCCAGCCCATGGATCTTGATGGGGGACTTCAATGCAATCTTAAAGCCTGATGATAGGATATGAGGAAACCCAAATTCCTGCCAAGGAGCCACTCTAACCATAGTGCCATGGTCTTTGATCTTGAAATGCCCAACCACCAGCAATGCACTCCCTTTAAATTCCTGAACCTATGGGCAGACAAAGAAGATTTCCTCACTAGAATTAACTCTATATTGTAGACTCAAATCAGAGGCAACCCAATGTATTTGTTCGCAACAAAACTTCACCTTGTAAAGGCTAAACTGAAGACTGCACCGTCATCATTCTAGCCAAATCTCCGGCAGAGTGGCTCTAGCTAAAGCTGACTGGAATGCCGCCCAAATCCTTTTGGATGAAAATCCCACAGCAACTGACAACTGAACAAAGAAAGGGACCTAGCCAAACAGCACATTCAACTATGCAAAGATGAGGAAGCCTTCTATAAACAGAAATCCAGGATACAACGGCTTCAGCTTGGTGACAGGAACACAAAATTCTTCTATAACTCCTTTCTGCATCAACAGGCTAGAAACAAAATTATTTGCTTACTGGATGAGATAGGAACCATATCAAGGACCAGACTATTAAAAAATAATATAAATTATATCTTGAAAACTCACAAAACAGCTGAAGCTATGAGGCTGAAATGGTTCTTTGACATGGTATAAGAGCCTTGATGACCAAGTGATCACAAGTTCGAATCTCATCACTTCTATTTATTTGATAAAAATTAAGCATAAGGTAATGTGGACTTGTACAAGTTTCAAGCCTAAAAGACTTTAACTTGAGGGGGTCTGTTAGAGAATAATATAAATCATATCTTGAAAACTCACTTAACAGTTTAAGCTATTGGGTTGAGATGGTTCTTTGACACAGCCAACCTTAGAGAAGATGAAAGCAAATTACTTTGAAAAACTCCTAACAGCTCTCACCCTTTATATTGAAAGTAACATCACTCAGCTCTTCTCCAATGCCAATTCAGATGCATCAATCTCTGAGCTTTCTAAACTTATCACCATTAGGGAAATAAAATATGTCTTGTTCTCCATCCCAGATTACAAGGCACCCGACCCAGATCGATACACTGCCTTCTTCTTTAAACACTGCTGGATATTCTTGCGGCAGACCTTACAAGCTCAACCAGGTTCTTCTTTTCAAGCAACACCTTACCTAGATGTGTTAATGCCACTATAATAGCATTAGTCCCAAAAGTTGAGAACCCTCATGAATGAATGACTACCACCCCATCTCCTGCTGTAATGTTATGTACAAATGCATCTGTAAAATTATTGCAACTAGACTAAAGCCTGACTTGTCGAACATTATTGCCCCCTCTCAATCAGTCTTCTTACCTGGTAGGCGGATCTCTGATGCCATCCTTTTTATACAAGAGTTAATGCACAACTACCACATTAGTAATGGTCTTGCCTGATGTGCCTTAAAGATAAACCTAAACAAAGCTTTCAACATTGTTAGCTGGTCATTCATCCTTGCAAGCGTTTCTGCTATTGGTATCTCCCAATGCATGATAACCTAGATCCACATTTGTATTACCTCAGCTCACTTCACCATTAATGTGAATAAGGATCTGCATGGTCTCTTTAAATCATCTTGGGGAATTCGCCAAGTAGACCCTCTCTCACCCTACTTATTTGTCCTCGCAATGGAAGGGCTGGGAGCCATACTTCATAAAGCCACCCAAAACCCTAAATTTAGTTTTCATTGGAGATGCAAGAAAAATACTATCACTCACTTTTATTTTACAGATAACTTGATATTATTCTGCCATGATAGTAAAGACTCAGTGGAGATCTTGAAGTCATCTTTGGACAACTTCTCACAGCTATCTGGCCTTAACATCAACCACTCTAAAAGTTCCCCATACCTCTCAGGTATAGATGCTGAGCTCTAGAACACCTTAAAGGATTATCTTGGCTTCCAACAGAAGGCACTACCAATCAAATTCCTTGGTGTTCTCCTTATCCCCAAGAGACTTACTCACACAGACTGTCTTCCATTAGTAGAAAGAATCACTTCCAAAGTCAAGCTTTGGACCTCGGCCTCCTTGACATATGCAGGACGAGTATAACTTATCAAATCTGTGCTCTTCTCTACTCAGGTATACTGGTCCTTTATCTTCATCCTCTCTTGCTCCACTGTCAAAAAGCTTGTAAGCATTCTTATTGCTTTTTTATAGAAAAGAACTTCTTTCACCCCTACTGGTGCCTTAGACCTCAATCTGCTACCCCCTAGAGGAAAGAGGTCTTGGTATATAATAGCTCAAAACATGGAACATAGCAGCCACTATAAAACACATATGGAACCTTCTAATAGATAGATAATCTATTTGGGTTATTTGGGTGTATACCATCCTTTTTCATGAGAGATCTGTTTGGCACATCAATGTTCCAAACAATCCTTCCTGTTGAAGTTTGCTTCAAGGTTGCTGACAAAGACTTTTTCTATTTGTTTATTTTCTGCAATAATAAAAAGTTGTCATAGTCTTTAGAAGATTGTTAGTCTGTTAGTTTGTTAATAGATCATGGTTTAATTTGTTCCTATAAGTTAGCCTTTGTTTTTCTTTCTATAAATATGTAATGATTGCAGTAAACATGTATGCAATCTATTCCTAACAGCAACAATAAGTTGACTTCGTAAAATAGAAAATGAGAGAAGTCTCAAAAACTATATTGAATATTCTGGAATACAAAAAGTGCCTGTTAGGCAATGCTTACATTGTCTATTTATTCTACTTGTAACATGCATGATTAATTATACCTATTGAATGCTATTTAAATCTCAGCATACAATACTCATGACCTTTCGTCTTCACTATGCACTTATCAAGTTGTACTCCAAATTCCTCTGCCAAATGTTCTGCATCAGACTCCTCCACTTTGAAAGAACTCGCCCCCGAGTTATCTTCAGAATAAAGAGCTTCATCTTTATGATACTCATACAAATCTGTAACATTAAAAGTGCTTGAAATTCCTATAGATGCAGGCAGGTCAATCACATAGACATTATCATTGATCTTCCTCAAAACCTTATAAGGTCCATACATGTGTGGCTTCAGCTTATTGTAGGTTCCAAAAGGGAATCGCTCCTTTCTGAGAAACACAATCACATAATCTCCTTCATTGAAAACTTTAGCACGCCTATGCTTATTTGTAGCAGCTTTGTACCTGGTTTTTTCCAACTTAACTCGCACTTCTTCTTTAACCTCAATAACATTTTTAGCCATATATTGAGTGTCTATGCTAACTCCATGAGCTTTGGGAAGTTTTACCAAGTCAACGACATGGTTAGGAACTGAAGTAAAGACCAAAGAAAAAGGAGACTTTCTTGTGGAACTATGAACTGCGTTATTGTAAGCAAACTCCACTTATGGTAAGGCATTATCCCACTTCTTTGATTTATCACCACATACACTTCGAACCATGTTGCCAAGCGTTCTATTAGTCATCTTCGTCTAGCCATCTATTTATGGATGTGATGTATTGCTATGCTTCAAGGTAGTATCGAAGAGCTTCTATAGAGTAATCCAAAAGTGACTCAGAAATTTGGTGTCAGGATCAGATGTAATAGTTTTAGGTACACCATGCAAACACACCACCTCCATGAAAAATAGTTTGGCTATGTGAGTAGCGTTAGAAGTTTTTCTATAAGATATTAAATGTGTCATCTTAGATAACCTATCAAACACAACAAACACATAATCGACCCCACTTTGGGTTCGAGGAATCCCCAACATAAAGTCTATGGACAAGTGTTGCCAAATATCTCTAGGAACCGGTAAAGGCATATTTCGAACTGGACCCTTTAACACTTGACAAACATAGCAGTTTCTCATAATTTTGCCAATGTCCTTCTTCAACTTAGGTAAAAAATAACATTCCTCAACTCCTGCAATGGTTTTGTCTCTTTTTAGGTGCCTACTCAAACTACCTCCATGAATATCTTGAATAGCTTCTCTTGTAAGGATGAGCTGGGAATGCATAACCTTCTGCCTTTAAACTAATATCCATCTCTAATGTGGTAATCTGAAATAGATTGACTTTGAGCACACTTCACCCAAACTTCTTTGAAATCAAAATCAGCTTCATATAACTCCTTTAGAAATACAAATCCCATAATCTCTTATGCTAAAGTAATCAATAAGTCTGCTCTCCGACTCAAAGCATCAACAACATGATTGAGAGATCCAGATTTATGCTTAATCTCAAAAGGAAACTTTTGAAGGAAAGTGGCCCATCTGACATCCATTTTACTCACTCTTCTAGCTGTTGATGAACTTCAAGGCTCCATGAAAAGTGTAAAGAGCGAATTCTCGTTGCACTAGATAATGTTCCCATTACTTTAAAGCACGCACAACTGCGTAGAGTGCTTGATCATAAGTACTCCATTTTTTACGGGCTTCACTTAATTTTTCACTGAAGAATACCACTAGTCTTTTTTCTTGAGACAACACAGCTTCGACCCCCAATCCACTTTTAACACATTCGACTTCGAGTATCTTTTTGAAATTAAGAAGGGCTAAAATTGGTGCAGTGCTAAGCTTTTCTTTAGTCAACGCAAAACTTTTATCTTGTGCCTCACCCCAATGAAACTTCCCTTACTTGAAACATTTAGTAATAAGGGCTGCAAGGGTACTAAAGTTTCGTACAAAATGCCTGTAAAAAGTAGCAAGGTCATGAAAACTACGTAACTCACTTACAATCTTTGGAGTTGCCCATTCTCTAATTGCACGTACTTTGTCTTGATCCACATGAATTCCATCTTCGCTAACAATATACCAAAAAAATAGCAGTTTATTTGTAAAGAATGTGCACTTCTTCAAATTAATATAAAAATTATTCTCTTTGAATACATCTAAAACTTGTCTTAAGTGCACCAAATGTTCATCTTTATTTTTACTGTAAATCAGAATATCATCAAAATACATAACTATAAATGACCTAGTAAAAGGATGCAAAACCTAGCTTATGAGTCACATGAAAGTACTTGGTGTATTTGATCATCTGAATGGCATCACCAGCCATTCATACAAACCCTCTTTGCTCTTAAATGTCGTCTTCCATTCGTCCCCTTGTTTAATTCGAATATGATGATAGCCACTACATAAATCAATTTTCAAAAACACCTTGGAACCCTCAAGGACATCCAACATATCCTCCAACCACGGAATTGAAAATCTATATTTAATGGTGATTTTATTAATGGCTCTACTGTCAACAAACATATGCCAGTATTATCCTTTTTTGGCACTAGTAAGACATGAACTACAAAAGGACTCATGCTCTCATAAATAAATCCCTTTTTCAGCAGCTCTTTGATCTTCTCCTTTAATAACACATCTTCCTTCAAGCTCATCCAATAATGGGGAAGATTAGGCAGGATTGCTCCAAGGACTAAATCAATTTGATGTTGAATATCTCGTATATGAGGAAGTTGTGCTGGTAAATTTTCAGAAACTAAATCTTCAAACTCACTCAAAATTTCCTCCACTTCTTTTTGAATGTATCTTGTAACAGCACCTGTCATCATAAGCCCTTTAAGTACAATTGGATACATGAATCCTACTTTTTTAATAATATCTTTAAACTCGTAGCTATTCTTGGAGATAGCTAGAAAATTTGAACTCCCAGCTTGTGGTTTTTCTAATTTTTCATATTGATCAATAGGAGCAAGTGCAATTTTATGAGAACCCCACTCAGAGATAAACATATGATCATGCCCTTTATGGGTAGCATTAACATCAAACTGCCAAGGCCTTCCTAGTAATACATAGGTAGAATCCATATCAATTACATCGCACCAAATCTCATGCTTACTGATAGAAAGAGGAACCTTGCATGCTTTTGTCACCTTTACTGATGGTCCTCTTTTCACCCACCCTAACATATAAGGATTCTTATGCTTCTCTGTTGGAAGTTTTAAATAATCAACCAGCTTTTATGACACAAAATTCTCACAGCTGCCACCATCTACAATCAATGTACACACCTTGTTGTCAATAAAACATAAGGAGTGAAATATGTGATTCCTCTATCCTTCTTGTTTAGGTGAAAGGAGAGCTCGTTGTAACACCATATTGAGCACTTCGTCTTATTCAATAGCAATAAGATTCATCATCAAATTTACAACCTCATTATTATCTTCATATGCAAACTCAACCCCATCATAATCATCATCATAATTCCCACTGTGATCATCAACTTCTTCGGTCCCTTCTACAAGGTTTGCTTGCTTCCGTTTCGGACAGTTATTGGATCGATGGCCAGGCTAGAAACACCTATAGCAGACATCATCAGTTGCTCTAGCATATGGACCATGGTTTGGTCTCTGATTTTAATTCTGATTTATATCATTGTTCTGGTTGTTCTCTCCTCTATAATTTTACCTTGTATAATTATTTCTTTGGATCGGATGGACCTTCTTCTTCTACTTGTTAGGAACATAAGAATATGCTGCTTTTCTTGGGTAATTATTCCTATTGCTATAGCTCAATTTTTTCCCTTTTTATTCATGTTCCTTCAGTTCTTTCTCTAACTGTTGTGCCTTCATAGCCATGTTTTAAGCCTTATGGAGAAAACTTATAAACCGATTCTATCATGTATTGACGTCGTCAATCCATTGACATAGCTTGATACCATCTGTCCCTGAGTCTCATTCAACAAATTTCTCTCTACCAACCATAGGAACTCATCAGTATAATTCTCTACTGCCCTACTTCCCTAGGTACAATTATGGTAGAGGCGATATAGATGTTGCTCATAATTTATTAGAAGGAAACGATCCATCATCAATTGTTTCATCCTACGTCATGTCCTGACCGGTTGTTTGGCTTGCCTCTGTCGTGACTTTTGCAAATTATCCCACCGTATGCACCTCCCTTTAAGCGAAAAGTCGTTATCTTAGTCATCTTGTCCTCTGGTACCGATATGATCTCAAAATATTTCTCTACCTCCACAAACCAATCTAAAAATCTTTCAATGATAGATGGCCATTAAAATAAAGGATGTTGGCCTTCATCCGATAATCTTAAATGGGTTATCGATTATTTAGATTAGCAGCAAATGGGTTATTGGGTTTCCATCTCCTCCTCAGAATTCAATTCAATCTCCTCCCGTTGATGATGACCATCATGGATGCCTCTGCCACCACCATGTCGGTTATCTCGTTCATTATTGTTGTTGTTGTTGTTGTTTCCCATGTTGAGAAGCAATTGCCGAATCTCTTCAACAACAAATGTTGTTATTGTTTCCCATGTTGAGAAGCAATTGCCGGTCATTGTTGTTGAAGTTCATCCACTACCAACTGCGGCTCAGATAAAAACTCACAAGAGAGAAAAACAAGGAAATCAAAAGCAAAAACATGTTTATTTGCTGCTGTTTCAACAACCATTTTCACTAAAATTATGTCTCTTAAATCAGTGAAAGATGTTTGGGATTATTTGAAGAAGGAATATGCAGGAGATGAAAGAATTTGTGGAATACAAAGTCTCAACTTGATACGAGAGTTTGAGCTACAAAGAATGAATGAATCTGAGACTATAAAAGAATACTCAGATAGATTGTTTGGAATTGTAAACAAATTTAGGTTGCTGGGAACATCTTTTACAGAATCTAGGATTGTTGAAAAAATTCTGGTTACAATACAGAAAAATATGAAGCTTCAATTACTACATTTGAGAATACAAAAGATTTGTTAAAGATTACATTGGCAGAACTTTTAAATGCCTTACAAACTCAGGAGCAAATAAGACTTATGAGGCAAGACAGTGTTACAGAAGGTGTTTTACAACCCAAGTATCCTGATTCTGACAAGAAGAAGTTCTTCAGAAAAAACCAGGCTTCAAGCAACAGCAAGATTACTGCTAATCAATTTTAGAGCAAAGGAAAATTTCTTAAGAGAGAAATTTTCCACCATGTCAAAACTGCAACAAGAGAGGCCATCCACCATACAAGTGCTGTAAGAGATATGATGTAAGGTGTAGCAAATGTAACCAAATCAGACATAAAGCAATTATCTACAGAATAAAATCTCAGAAATAAAACGAAGATGCACAAGTCGCCAGTTAAGATGATGAAGATCAAATGTTTGTAGCCACGTGTTTCTTAGTTCTAACCTCCTTAGATCATTGGCTAATTGATAGTGGTAGCACAAACTATATAACTTTTGATAAAAGTATCTTCAGAACTTTGCAATATACTAAAGTTGCTAAAGTTAGAATTGGCAATGGTGATTGTATAACAGCTAAAGGAAAAAGGACAATTGCCATCACAATAAAATAAGGTACAAAAACAATTTATGATGTTCTGTATGTAACTGATATAGATCAGAATTTGTTAAGTATTGGGCAATTAATAGAGAAAGGTATGAAAGTGATTTTTAAAAATCAATCTTGCTATAATGGAGATGGTTAGATGCATGCTACATGAAAAGAATTTGCCAAAGATGTTTTGGGCAGAAGTAGTTAACACATCTGTTTTCCTTCAAAACCGACTTCCAAGAAAATTATTGGAAGAAAAGACACCTTTTGAAATTTGATATAATTACAAACCTTCACTAAGCTTTCTTAAAAGCTTTGGCAACTTATGTTTTGTTCATGTTCCACAGATCAAGAGGGACAATTTTGACAAGAAGGCTATGCCGAGTATCTTTGTTGGCTATAGTACTGTTTCTAAAGCCTACAAAGTATACCATCCTCAAACTCAGAAGATGACCATTACCAAGGATGTTTATTTCCATGAAGAAGAACAATGGAACTGGGGAGACTCACAAAGAAATGAGCAACTTGCAGATCCATTGCACGATGAATCATTTGATGATTCACCAATTAAAGGCACTCGATCTCTTAACGATATTTATCAAAGGAGTAATGTAGCAATCTGCGAACCAGAAGGCTATGAAAAAGCTCAACAGAATCTAGAATGGCAGAAAGCAATGCAGGAGGAGATATCCATGAATGAGAAGAACTGCACATAGAAATTAGTTGATAAACCACCAGACAAAAATATTATTGGTGTGAAGTGGATATTCAGGATCAAACTGAATGCAAACAACACCATCAACAAACATACAACTAGGCTGGTTGTTAAGGGGTATGCTAAAATTTATGGTGTTGATTATTCAGATATATTTGCACCTATAGTAAGGATGGACACCATCAAATTTTTGTTTGTTGTTGCTGCATATAAGAACTAGAAAGTATTCCAGTTAGATGTTAAATTAACCTTCTTAAATGGCATTCTGCAAGAAGAAATTTATGTTTAATAGCCAGCTAGGTTTGTGATTCAAGGAAAAAAAAGACAATGCTTATATGCTAAAAAAGGCTCTTTATGGGTTGAAGCAAGCACCTAGAGCCTGGTATGGTAAAATTGATGACTATTTGGCATGTTCTAGTTTGCTTATCTGTAGCAACTCTTTATGTGAAGAAGATTAACAATGATGTTCTTTTAATATCACTTTATGTTGATGATCTCTTAATGACGAGAAACAATACACAACAGGTTGAAGAATTCAAGCAGAATATGATGCAAGTTTTTGAAATGACCGATCTTGGTCTCATGAGTTTTTTTTTGGGAATGGAAATCATGCAGAGCAAAGAAGAAATATTCAAAGGAAATCTTGAAGAAATTTCATATGAAGAATTGCAAACTGTCAACCACTCCAATAAATGAAAAAGATAAATTTAGCAAAGAAGATGGAATTGCCAGAGTTAATGAAGAAAAATTTAGAAGCTTGATTTGTTATTTATTGTATTTAACAGCAACCATACCTGATATACTTCATGCAACAAGCCTTCTATCTTGTTTTATGCAATGTCTAAATGAAATACATATACGAGCAACCAAAATAATTCTGGGATGCATCAAAGGGACATGCAACTTTGGTATTAAATGTTTTAAGTGTCAAGAGTTAAGATTGCATCGTTATTCTGATAGTGATTGGGTAGATTCATTGATGACATGAAAAATACCTCTGGATTCTATTTCAATTTAGGATCAGTAATATTTTTATGGTCATCCAAGAAGCAAGATATTATAGCACAATCTACTGTAGAGGTAGAGTTCATTGTAGCCACAACAACAGTAAATCAAGCACTATGGCTTCAGAAGTTATTACGTGATTTGCACATGGAAGAAGAAGAAGAAGCAACATAAATCTCAATTGACAATCAAGGAGCTATATCAATCTCTAACAATCTAATGTTTCATGAAAAAACCAAATACTTTAACATCAAACTTTATTTTTTGTGTGAGGTGCAGAAAAATGATGATGTTAAGTTGATTTATTGTAGGTCTAAAGATTAATTAGTAGATTTGTTTACTAAACCATTTCTAGTAAGCAGATTTGAGTTTCTAAGACAAATGATAGGTCTCCGCAACTCTTAAAGTAAGGAGGAGTGTTGAAGTTTGCTTCAAGTTTCTGACAAAGACTTTGTCTATTTTTATTTTTTTTATTTTCTGCAATAATAAATAATTGTTCTAGTCTCTAGAAGATTGTTAGTGTGTTAGTTTGTTAACAAATCATGGCTTAATTTGTTGCTGTAAGTTAGCATTTCAGTTTGTTTTTCTTTCTACAAATATGTAAGAAACATGTAAGCAATCTATTCCTTTCATTCTTAATAAAATAGTAGCAACAAGTTTTTGGTTCTATTTTCACTTCTTCGTTCTTTCTTCATTTAAACACTCAAACACATAAAACACTTTCACTTCCTGATCTTGGATAGGAAGATCCTTCAAACTAGAGAATGATGTAGAGGGATGTTCCTAGCTTGCATTGGTGATGGCAGTTCAACCTCATTGTGGTTCGATTATTGGCTTGCAAATGGGAAAAGAATCATCGACATGCTTCCTCTCAGACTTCTCTTCTCTACGGGGCTGTACTAGAATGCCAAGGTATCAGACGTCACCAGAGAGGGCATATGGAATTTCCCCACAGTTATCCAAGACCTTCAAGAAATATGTAACTCTATCTCCTTCCAGCCAAGAACTCACGTGGAAGATCACTATGTGTGGAAAGGTCACAGCTCAGGGAAATTCATAATTGACTCTGCATGGGAAATGCTACGTGACTCCAGACCAGCAAATCCATTGCACCACCTGTTATGGTTTCAGGGCCATTTCCCACGCCAATCTTTCATCCTTTGGCTTGCTTCTCAGGGGCTTCTGCACATCATGGATAGACTTCACGTTGCTGGAACCATAACCGACACCGTTTGCATTCTCTATGGAACGCACAATGAATCTCATGATCACCTTTTCTTCGAGTGTTCCTACTCCAGCACAGTATGGAGAACTGTTACCATCAAGTCTAAAACTCATTGCCCTACCTCTCCCTGGCATCATCTTCTCCAATGGGCTTCCTCTAAGTACTAGAATAGGAAGGAGCTCACTCATCTGGTAGCTCGTTTGTTCTTATCAACCACGGTGTATTTCCTATGGTATGAACGGAACAACCGTATTTCTTTTTATTCCAGTGATGACATTTTCCAGCCTCATCAATCCCTCAGTGATGACATTTTCCAGCATATTCGAACTCACCTGGTGAATTTGAATCACAAGTGCAACATCTCAACCTCTGTTCATCGCATTTGGGGCCTTCAGGAACCTTAACTCTTGGCCTCTTCTTTTCTGTTTGCTAGCTTGTGTTTTAATTAGCATCGTTGACTAATTGATTAATTTAGGAATGGCTTTCATTCCAGTCAACTAATCAACCCTCTTTCTCTTCCTATTCCTGGTTTATTTTCTTGTTTTTCCTTTTCCTTTTTTCTTTGTATTCCGAGAGGCATGCCTCTCATATTTTGTTTATCCTCTCCTTCTTAATACAAATTACTGTTTTCAAAAACAAAAACTCAAGTTAACATATGACCCAAACCTTATTATATGTTAATTTTTTAATAAAATTTTAAAATTATAATAATAATTATTTTTATTTTTATATTCACTTAATTAATAATCAATCAGACTCATAACTCAGGTTTTACTCTAAATTTATCTCAAGTTAATAGTGAAATCGATCTATGATCTAGATCTTGTCCCGAATTGATTCTCTAATTAAATATTAAAATTATAATAATTATTATTTATATTTATATTTATATTTATATTTTAACTCAAATTAATCTGAATTAATTCTTAAATAAAGAATTGAATAAGTTTGTCAATGGTGTTTTTAGTTTGATAAAAACTTTTCCATCGAAACAACTTTGAACGAGATAAAAACTGATTTACATGGTGTTCAAAGATACACCAAATAACCTTAAAAAAATTATATATCCTATTGTGTCGTTTACGAGCACTAGCTTAATAGGTGACTCTTGCTAGTGTTAACCAAAAGTCCAGTCAGTATATGACTTGTTTTTTGATGCGTAAGATATGACTTTCAGCAGTAGCAGTAGAAATAAATGTAGAAATAAATAAGAAAATCCCAACGTAATTTGGGAAAAGAAGATATATTTTTCAATGGGCATCGGGCTGGGAATGATTGGAGCCTCCTAGTGGTGCCAAGGGCAAGGGGGTATGCTAAGAGTCGTTTGCTCTTTTCCTTCAGTCTTATGTTTAACTTATAAGGCCATAAACTCTTTTTAGTTTGATCACCATTTTCATATGGACCGCCCAGCTCGCAGAATCTATGGCACTTGGTACTACTTTCAGTGCTTCATCTGCATAAAAAAAAATAATTGGAATCCGACTCCTTGCCTCCCAGTTCCTGGATGTATTTCACTACCATCTTTTTCCTTCCACTTTTCCATCTTCTTTTTCACAATTCTCTTTCCCTTCTTGAATCATTATGGCAGAGGGAGAAGAAAGTGTGGTATTCTATTTATGAAGCAAGAGATGAGAATATGGTTTCAAAAGATGGGATTCACACTATGAGAATTACTAGGTTTATCAAGCCACTTGTTCAGAGTGTCAACCAAGGTTCCTCACATTCCATTGTTGTCTGGAATTTTCTCCGAGAACAGGCAGAAATTGCCATCAGATGTTCTGTTGAAAGGCTGGAGCATGCCCCAGAAACGATGGGAAGAACGGTTGGATTGTCTAGCCCAAGGGCGGAGGCATGTAAAGGCTTGAATGGGCTTTAGCTCAGGTCAAGATTTTATCAATATTTTTTTATTAGTTTTATGTAAAACAAATTTGTAATTCTCGGTTGAGGTATTAAAAAATTTTGAAAATTTGCATAGAGCCTTCTAATATGATACTTTAGCTTAGGTTAAAATTTCAGATTTTTTTGGAAAAATTCAGAAATTTAATAAAAAAATTGTAATTTGACCAGTTTTACGTTATTGGGTGTAAATTTCAATCCGACCATCACATTGAGCTGAAATTTTACGAGGAATCTTAAAATATATTGAATAGAATCTGGTTAAAATTTTAGAATGAACAGAGTATGGTGGTGCTAGCAAAAAAAAAAGACCATCAAATAAAAGCAAAACTACTCATTAAGGGTAAAATGGTTATTTACCATTAAAAAATAAAACAAATCAGTTCTTCCTTCCTTTTATATGTTGCCGACTGAGTAGAAGCAGAATAAAAAAAGAAAGAAAAGAAAAGGCGAGAGAGAAAGAGAGAAAAACATATAAAAAATCCAAGAAAAAAAATAAGAAAAGTGAAAAAATAACCTTGTAAACTTACAAAGTCCAATTTATAAAATACTAATCTAAGAAAGAATCAAGTGAAGGAAGGAGGAATTGAAAGAGGAAAAAAATTTAATTACTTTGTTTTTTAGTTGACATGAGATTGTTATTTTATCCCGGTTGTAAGGTTGTTATAATATCAATTCAGATTCGATTATAGATAAATTATATCTTACAAAATATTGAAGGATGTAACTTCAATAGTTAATTTATTTTTACTTTCACTTCAATTTATGTAATTACAAATTTATTTTTTAATATTTTAAGTTGTATATTTGAATTAAAACTTTACAACTAACTTTAAAAATTCATGTACATAGATTAATAATTTATTTTTAAAAAAAATTATATATTTATTTAATATCTCAGAATAGAAAACATTTCTGAATTCACCGTTGGTCTAACCAAAAATCACGGTTCCATATTTGGAACCAAAGTGGTACGTATATGTGATGCAATGATGAGTTCTAGATATGAGCTTCGTTGTCACGAGCATGTAATATTTGGGCTCTTGGAATACTGGTGTCCTGAAACCAATACTCTTGTTTTCCCATGGGGAGAGGCAATCATTACTCTTGAAGATATCGGGAGTCTTGTTGGGCTTTCTGTTCTTCGTGAGCCGGTGACAAAGCCTCTTGCGGGGGATTCGGTGAAAATTGAAGAAGAGATGAGGAAACATCGAAAGGAAATGTGTCGGAGCAAGTTGAAGAAAGCCCGCCATGGGTCTTAGCTCAAGCATTTTATGAACAGTGTGAGTACGAGCATATAGGGTTTTTGCACTACGGTTGTCAAGTTTTGTCTTGCCTTCTCTTCCTGAACATACCATTCAAAAGCATCATTTTGCAGTTGCCATCCATTTTGTCTGAAGGGACCAAGATTGCACTAGCTCCTGCTGTGCTCGCAAGTCTTTATAAGAAGTTAAGATCGTTGAAAGAACAGGCTGCTGCTGCTGCTTCGGGTTCTATAGCCGTTTCAGGTCCCCTGCAAATGGGCTTTCGAGAGGTTCCCACTTCTGGGACCTCAGTGTCCTAATCTACTTAAACATGGTGAACCGAGGGCTGCTAGATGGAACAAACTGCATTCTAAAATCAGTCTGCCACTAACCAGATCAGTCCTGAAAGTGCCTGACAATTTTAAATGGCTTCCATATGCCGATGATTTGGACAATCGGCCGGCACCATTCACCGTATTATATACAAAGAAGATGAACTATGATTCACAAGAACCAATACTAAGGGTAAGAGCAACAGTACTGACCACTTGGAGAACCTTTTTGGATGGTTTGACTCATATTTTAAAACAATGCTAACTTTGTTAATGACATGCATTGATAGGAGGACAATTCATATCGAAACTGTTAGCCAGAAATTAGTTTTTTTAAAAAAAAAAAAAAAAGTAGATTTTTGAGTGGTATATTATTTTTTATGTTTGGTAGTGTCATAAAAAAAAATTGAAAAATATTTTACAGTGTTTGATTATATTATGAAAAATAAGTTAGAAAATAACTTATTAATGCTTTATTTTTTTCAAATTTATTAAAATAATGATTAATAAATTTTAAAAATTAAAAATTTGAATGAGAATAAAATTGAAAAAAATAATAATATAATTTCATAAATTATCTTAAATAAAATAAATGACATTCAAAATAACAGAGATCAAATCTAATAGATAAAAAAATTAAAAGATGATGAAATTAAAGTAATATTAATTACAATTTCATAAATTATTTCAAATAAAATAAGTAACAATAAAAAGAATGAGGACTAAATTTAATAGATAAAATATTTTAATTTAAAAAATAATAAGAGAATAACAGTCACAAAAATAAAAATCAAAGTTAATATAAAAATCAAATTAAATCAAATTCTAAGGGATAAAATTGAAAAAAAAAATTCAAAATAAAATATTTAGCAATCAAAAGTTTAAGGATCAAATTTGATATAATCAGCAAATAATATGATATTTCTAAATTTTTCATAACTTATGAAAAATGTTTTCCACCTAAAAAAAAACACTTTTTTAGAAACCAAACCAAATTTTTCTTTGACTAAAAAGTATTTTTATTAACTAATTTTTTTAATAACAAACAAATACAAAAAAATATAAAAATATAATTTTTAAAAAATTACTTTTCATAAAACCAACAGTTTTAGTCTTATAAAATGAAAATAAATATCGTTGTAAGAAAACACATATTGCTGGTCTTACTTTTTGGGTCAATACAGAAAGAAGCAAGCACGAGTGCACAACTTGGAATACAGTCCTGCCAGTGCCATGGCTACATTGGAAAGAAAATATATATTGCTGCTCTTCCTTTTTATTAAATTAAAAAAAAGAACTAAATGTAATGGTTAAAACACTATAGAATAAGACTTAGATGAGCTCGTTTGAAAGCGTTGTTAGCGTTGTTTTTTTTTTTATATATTTTTTATTTAAAAATATATTAAAATGATATTGTTTTATTTTAACAAAATTATTTTTAATATTAATATATTAAAATAATCTGAAAATATTAAAAAATAGTAATTTAAATAAAAAATAAAAAAATATATTTTTAAAAATACTCTTGAAACGTTAAATAATATAGATTCAAACAGTGATGGAGCTTCGTTGAGTATGCATCTTCTCTTGTCATTGTTTCTCCCTTTTCTCTTTCTTCTCTGTTGCTTGCATGCTCTGGCTTCTCTTCTTTTCCCGTTGTGCCTTTTCCCCCCTTTCTTAGTGATGTGTTTGGTATATTTCTATGTCCTTTTTAGCTGTCTGGCTGCTTTGGTTGTGCATTGAAAGCACCGTCCAGAACATGTGTTCATGTTGCCTTTTCAGGCTATGGGAGGCTGATTCTTAATTTTGGAATTCTCGCAATGTTTTTCTAGGAATGGCAGTTAGATTAGACAGTTTGCTAACAGTTCTTCTGTATTATGAATCACATTCATCTTCTGTTGGTTTATGTTAGTTTGTATGAATTATTGTTGTTGATTGAATAATTAAATAATTTATAGTAATTTAATTTTTAATAAATTATTCAAAATTATGCTTGCTCTTTTCTAGGAATGGCAGTTCAAGAAGATTAGACAGTTTGCTAACAGTTTTTCTGTATTATGTATTACATTCATCAGTGTAGTTTGTATGGATTATTATTATAGTTTGTATGAATTATTATTAGAGATTAAATAATTTATAATAATTTAGTTTTTAATAAATTATTCAAAATTATGTAATAAATTTTAAAACAATTTTAAATCTATATAATGAGATTCTAAATGTTAAATTAATCCGAATTAACACAAAAAAAAAAAAACGAACATAAAAAAGAATAAGGTAGAAATTCTTATTAATCTGTTTATTCTAAAGTGCTCAAATTAACCTAAATACAAATAGATTATATATAGGTTAAACTAAAAATATTATTCTACTCTTAATAAATAAAACAAAAGTAAATATATTATTTAACATCTCTCATCAGACTTACGATGCAGCAGCTACAAGTATAGAAAGTTTGTCAACTAGAAAACAAAAATGAGAGATGAAATGTGACTTGGTAAAGAAATCTGCAATATGCAAGGAAGAATGAACAAAAAGCAAAGTAATAGTGTCATGCTTGAGATGATGACAAGTAAGATGATAATCAATCTCAATGTGTTTAGTTTGCTTATGAAAAACCGAGTTATGAGCAATCTAAATAGAACTCTGGTTGTCACAATACATAGGAGTAGGATGAGAAAGGGATACTTTCATATTAGCAAGTAACCAATGTAAACCAAACAATCTCCTTAGTAGTAAATGTCATAGCACGATATTCTGCTTTGGTTGAAGATTAAGAAACAATAGATTGTTTCTTGCTCTTCCAAGAAGTAAGAGAAGCATTTAGAAAGATACAGAAACCTGTAGCAAACTTGCGATCTGTGGTATCACTACCATAATCAACATTAGAGTATGCACGTAGCTCCAAGAATGATGGAAGTAAAAAACTTTGAAACACTGTACCTCGAAGATATCACGAAATATGAAGAGCAGATGTCCAATAAATAGTAGTAAGAGAATAAACAAACTAACTAACAACATGAACAACATATGCAATATCTAGACGAGTAATGGCGAGATATATCAAGATCTCAATAATAGTACGGTATAAAGTAGGATCTATCAAAGGTACATCTGAAGAAGAAGAATACTTTGCATTAACCTCAATATGAGCATCTATAGTCTTATTATCAGTAAATCTAGCCCGCTTAAGAATATCTGCAACATATTTTGATTGAGAAAGAAGATAACCTCTAGATGAGGAAGCTACCTCAATACCTAAAAAATATTGAAGATAACTCAAATCCTTTATTTCAAACTATCTAGCCAACTCTGTCTTCAAAACTAAAATATCATCAATGTCATCATCAGTAATACTCATGTCATCAATATAAACAAATTCAAGAGACAATATCACAACAAAGAATTTCTCAAATCAAGCATGGGGTGCTTGTTTGAGACCATATAATACTTTCTTAAGCTTACAAACATCAGGAGGGGGCACCATATAAACTTTTTCTTGAAGATCTCCATTCAAAAAGGCATTTTTAACATCAAGTTGGAAGATATGCTACTGATGAATCAAAGCTATTATAATAAGAGTACGAATAGTAGCACTTTTTACAACAAAGGGAAAATATCTCCTTATAATCCATACCGTATTGTTTAGAGTATTCTTTTGCAACCAACCTAACTTTGTATCGCTCAATAGACCCATTAGAATTAGTCTTGATTTTATCCACCCAACGACAACAATACTCTTACCAGGAGGTAAAGGAGGAACCACATCCTAAGTATATATCTTATGTAAAGCAGAAAGTTCCTCATCCATAGCTTGTTGTCAAAGAGGATCAAGAATTGTCTTTTTATTGGAAAAGGGCCCAGAAAGACAATGAATAGAAGCTAAAAATGAACTAAATGATGAAGAATAACATGAATAAGCAAAGTTTGGTAGTTTTATGGACTTATGAATGCATATAGATTGGCATAGAGGTGGATCCATAATCTTAGATGAAGCTTGGGGAGTTGTAGATGAGAATAGAGCTTCAGGTGTGCCGGAGAGTAAAATGTCAGTACCTGCATGATGATGAGTACAAATTGATCGAACATGGAAAGGAGTACCTAAGGTACTATAAGCCTGAGATGATAAACTACTAGAACAAAAAATGGATCTATACAAATAATAGCAGATCTAGTCAAGGTATGAGTAGTTGATGGAATAGAAAAGAAAGGTATATGCTCAAGAAAGACTATAAGACGAGACACATATAGTTTCTGAGTTATTGAATCAAAAAAACGATACCCCTTTTTATCTTCACCATAATCCAGAAAGACACAAATAGCAGATCGAGAGGACAATTTACTGTGTTCTACATGAGAACTAAGAACGAACAAGTACAATCAAAAACTCTAAAGGAGGAATAATAAGGAACATACCCATATAACTTTTCAAAAGAAGACAAACCCCGAACTATGAGATGATGAAATTTTATTAATCAAACTTACAGCAGTAAGGACAACTTCTCCCCCAAAACTTACTAGGAACAGAAGCAGACAACAAGAGAGAACGAGTATTTTTGATAATGTGCCTATGTTTTCTTTCAGCAACTCTATTTTGCTTAGGAGTATCTATACATGAAATTTGGTGGATGGTTCCATTTAAGGCAAGCAACTGACAAATTTTATTAGAGGTGTATTCTCAACCCAAATCATACTTAAAGCATTTGATTACAGTAGAATGTTGAGTTTTGACAAGAGATTGAAAGGCTGCATATATCTCAAAGAATTTAGAACAACTATTCATTAAATAAACCCAATAATAACAAGTATGATCATCAATAAATAAAATATAATATTGAGACCCTTCTTTTGTGGCAACAGGAGAAGGTCCCCATAAATCATAATGAATCAAGTCAAATGGTGAAGAAAAAATAGAAATACTTCAATTAAAAGGTAAAGCAAAAAATTTTACCAGTTTACATCCACTACAATTAGAAATATCACAGGTTTTCAAATTTTATAAAGCTCCTATGAATGCCAAAAATCTCAAACGAGAAGACAAAACATGACTTAGATGAGAATGACATAAATAAAAACCAGAAGATGAATGACTCAAACAAAAAGAAGAAAAATCAACAGTAGTAGTAGCAACAGCTGCAACTAGCACTTTTAACTCATCCAAAATACATAGTCCATTCTCCATACGGCCTATCCCAATCAGCTTCTGAGACTGCAAATCCTGTACACAGTAAAAAGAAAAGAAAAAAAATGACTAAATAATCACCAAAATCACATAAATGGTCAAAAGAAACAAGATTCAATTTGAGGTTTTGAATAAGATGAACATTGGGAGGAGATAAGTGAGGTGTGACAACATAACCAACACCTACTAAGGGCATAAGAGTGTCATCAGCAGTCATAACAGGAATGGAAGGCAAAGGGGACACAAAAGTCAAATATGAAGAATCTTGAGACATATGATTTGAAGCACCAGAATCTAAGATCCATTTTGAATGTGACATACCTGAGAAACTATGAGGCACTAACCTATGAAAGAAGAAGTGGACATTGCTTATGGCTGTAAGGAGAGAAACTTCTGAAATTGCTCAGCCAGAGTACTAGGATCTGTGATAGAGCCTGATGAAGATACTGTTGCAGTATTGTGATGAGGAGGTCTATAACCCTAAGGTGGTTTATAAGCATTAGATTGTGACTGGCTGTTATGCTTTCAAACTTGATTTTGTTGTCTCAACATAAGACATTGGGCCTTCCAATAACCTTTCTGCTTACAAAAATTACACTCGTCGAAACCAACCTTTGTGTAAGGCTTATTCAAATGATTAGAGAATGACTTAGAGGGTACTATTAGTATAAAAGGATTCGAAGCAGAAAGAATTTCCTTTTCAGAATAAGATTGAAGACGTATTTTTTCAACTAATAACTCACTGACAACATAGTTAACATAAGGTAGTGGAGAACAAAGCAGAATTGAACCTCTAAGTATTTCAAAATCACTGCGAAGTGCTGTTAAAAATTATATCAATCGTTGTTGCTCTTTACGTTCAATATAGGCACCACATGCCTTTAATTCTATCAATTCTGTAAGAACAATTGATCCCAAAGATCTATCATAGCATAATAAAACTCCTGAATACTCATATTCTTCTAATGAATAGCTTGTATGTCATTCTCTAACTGATACTGCTTTGCAAAATTTGATTGCGTGAATAACCTTTGCAGATGATCCCAAACCCCCTTTGTTGTCTAATACTTCTCTAACTGCGTACCTATGGAATGCTCAACAGAATTGTTAATCCAAGTAATAATCTTTGTATTGTTTGCTTTCCATGTATCTATCAGAACAACATCCCTCTCCTTAGTATTTTTATGTATCACGCAAGTTCCACTAACATATCCCTACATCTTCTTACCCTTAAGGAAATTCCTCATTACATAACTCCTATACGAATAATTCTTTCCATCCAACCTCACACTCACATATTGAAGCGAATCATCTCTTTCGGTAATCATAATTAACAAACAAAAAGAACCATAATGCAAAAGCAGCGAAAGACAACGTGCCAAATTATAGAAACTGAATAGATATCGCAGAAAATAAATAAATATCTTCTCGAAATTATACGATTACTCTAAAACACAACATAAGTTGCAGAAATTGAATGGAAATATCAAATTACAGAAGCTAAAGGAAAGATGAAATACAAAATTTTACATAAACAAAAGACAAAATATCACTTCAAAAATTTTTTTAGATCCGCGAAAATTGTGTGTGGGATTAAGACTTATTCCATAAAAGAAATACAAACATAAAAGAGAAGAAGATTGAAATTCTCATTAATCTATATATTTATTCTAAAGTGCTTAAGTTAACCTAAATATAAAGAAATTATATATAAGTTAAACTAAAAATAATATTTTACTTTTAATAAATAAAATAAAATAAAAATAAATATATTATTAAACACTAAATACACTCAAATAATTTTATTTCATAGTTTTATGATATTTTTGAACTAACAGTTGTGTTGACTCTCAACAAGAAAAGCGGGATGATACTATTTCCCTTTCCCTTTTAGTTTACACTGTTCCTATTTTATTTGGCCATGATCGAGTTGCTTAAGCTCCTATCCTTTCAATTTTTCATCGCTTTCCATGTTTTTTGGTTTGTTAAGGGGGTGCTGAGCTTCTTTCTTGCTACTTTTCATATCAACTATCATATGATATGTGTCAGAGAGGATTTATCTGCCTTTTTTTTCCCCCACAAGCTTGTTTATTTTCATGGTTAGCTGCGTTTGCCAGTTCCCTGCTCTCTTATTTCTAATTTTTCTAGCCTTTCACTGGGTTTCATACTTTTTTGCAGGGTGGTGGTTCTTTTTGGTTTCAGCCATGATAGTTTGCCCCAGTCTCATAAATAAATGTGTATCAGAGCATCTTCGTAACCAAAGATCCATCTCTCTTATGTTTTTCTGCAAATACTCTTCGCTTGGCCTTTTCCTCACCATGATCTGTTCAAAAGCAACATGATTATCGTTCTTCCAATCATATATGGAAAACCTGGGCTTCTGTTGTATTCAAGAGAATCGACCCAAGGTTCACAGCAGAATCAACTTTCTGTTTTTATCAGAATAAAAGGCCAATCCCAGATATAGATTTTTTATTGCATGATTTTGCCATGAACACAGGGAAATGATCCCACAGCAAGGCTAGACATAATCTCACTTTGTTTTGAAACTCAAACAGGACAAATTAAGGGTTTCTCTTTCGAAAACCAATGACTTGAGAGGTGGGTTTTTCAATCCCTTTCGTCATATTTTGGAAGTATACAGAAAGAAATTCCACAAACACTTTGTGAGCACGTCTGCTGTCCATTAAACGTGGATTCTTTCCTACTTCGCTGGTTTGCTAACGCGGCTACGCCACTGCTTTTGCTTTGCAATCACACTCTTTCTTATCCGTCCGACATCTCTTCATGCTGTGATTATACGACGAAAATTGCTGTTTCATATTCTAACGCTACACAGTTGGCTACGCAGATAAAAACTATATTCGAGAGATGATAATTCAAGTCAAGCAGGGTAGCTTGATTAACGTTTCTTAGAATAACAAATTTTAAAATAAAAACTAATTTTAAAAACAATCAGAAAAATATATAAGATAAAAGATATAAGATAATGATAAACTCATAAAAGCCACGAAGCTTATGACTTAATAACTTAATAATAAAGGACTAGATCAAAAAAATTCAAATTAAAAAAAAAAAAAAACTTTGATAAAATACTTGAATTATCCTGGATTAATCGGAAAAACCCGCAACATGAAATATATGAATGGGACATATAATCGGAAAAACCCGCAACATGAAATATATGAATGGGACATATAATCGGAAAAACCCGCAACATGAAATATATGAATGGGACATAAAGAAAAGCGGGACAAACCATGAAACTTAAGGCCTAATAAGTTCCATAAAACTAAGGCCTAATGAGTTAAATGATAAAATTAAAAAATAATCAGTTTTTACAAAAAAGCATAAAAATATCAAAATAATTTGGGCTAATTCTTGAATCTAGTAACCTGATTCATGAGATCGAGAATAGCTCATTGAAGACAAACATTAAAAAATCACTAAGCAAAATCCCTATAAAAGCAAAAGCAAATGCAAACAACAATGAAGACTAAAATAGATAGAAACAAATTGGA
>JAAWWB010001318.1:0-25002 GCA_018804465.1 Populus tomentosa | reverse complement strand
TGTTTCCAAATGATAGCTTCATCAGTCCATTCCTACAATTAATCAATGCATTAGAAGTGACAAGAAATGGATGTCCTAATATTACAGGAATTGAATTACAAGCTTCAACAGGTTGTGTATCCAAGACAACAAAATCTACAGGGTAAATGAATTTATCAACTTGTACTAACACATCCTCAACTATTCCTCTAGGCACTTTTACAGATCTATCAGCAAGTAAAAGAGTTACAGAGGTTGGTTTTAACTCACCTAAATTGAGACTTTGAAAGACTGAATATGGAAGCAAATTCACATTTGCTCCAAGATCAAGTAAGGCTCTTTTAATTTTATGTTCTCTAATAAAGCAAGAAATTGTAGGACAACCAGGGTCTTTATATTTCAAAGCATTATTGTTCTGAAGAATGACATTTACTTGTTCGGCTAAAAAGGCTTTCTTTTTCACGTTCAGTTTTCTCTTCACAGTGCACAGATCTTTAAAAAATTTAGCATAGGAAGGAACCTGTTTAATAGCATCCAACAAAGGTATATTGATCCTTACCTGTTTGAAAGTTTCAAAGATTTCAGAGTTGTGATTGACTTTCCTTTGTTTGGTTATGGCATGAGGAAATGGGAGTGCTAGCGAGGAATTAGTCTTTTCTTTGCAATGTTCAGGTTCAACCCTTTCCTTAACCTCAGAGATAGACTCATCATCTTTCTCACAAGGTTCAAGAATGGGTATTTCAATAACCTTACCACTACGAAGAGTGATGACTGATTTGACTTGATCCATGTGTTGGCTTCTAGAACCACTTGCATTTGCATTGTATTGCCCCTTTGGATTTTGCTGTGGTTGAGATGGAAACTTACCTTTCTCTTGGAAACTAAGAGCAGATGTTAACTTTGCAAGAGTATCCTTAAAATCTGTCATGCCTTGAGCATGCAATGTTTCATCAAGATTTCTTCTAGGAGGTGGAGCATAAGGAGGTGCATATCCATGAGAATTTTAGAAATTATGATGTGCTTGAAACAGTGGCTGTGAAGTTTGTGCATTGTTGCTATCACTATTCCAACTAAAATTTAGATGATTTCTCTAACCAGGGTTATACGTTTGTGAGTATGGGTTATGGTTGGGCCTTTGAAAACTGTTTAAAGCATGAGCTTGTTCATGGAGGCATTCGCTAAAAGAAGGCAAAGTTGGACAATCATTTGTTGAGTGTTCATTGGTTTCACAGATTTGACACACAATGTCTTGAATAGATTTTAGAGTGTGTTTGGCAGTGTGGTAGCGGTTGCTTTTCAAATAGCTTTTCGTGCCGAAATACATGCCAATGATTTTTTTTTATTTTTTAAAAATCATTTTTAACATCAGTACATCAAAACGATCCAAAAAGTACAAACCGAACTTAATTTTAGCAAAAAAATTTTTTTTTGAATTTTGACAAAACACCGTTTGGAACGCAATGCCAAACGGTGTCTTAATTGACCACTCTTTTTCAATTCAAGTGCTTCGACTTTTTTAGCTAAAGATGCAAACTTGGCTTGGAGGTCATAATCTTCCCTAAGGTTGTGCATACCTCCACTAGATGTATGAGGTTGAGTTTTACTTGGTGCCTTATAAGTACATATGGTGTCCTAATTTTAAGCATTTTTGGCTAGCAAGTCTAGGTACTCCATTGCTTCATTAGGGTCATTATCTTTAAAAGTTCAATTGCACGTCAATTCAATCATTTGCCTATCTCTAGGTGTTAACCCTTTATAAAAATATGAAATCAATCTCCATGTTTCAAAACCATGATGAGGGCAAGTGTTAAGCAAATCTCGATACTTATCCCAACATTGGTAAAATCTTTCTCCTGGCTTTTGAGTGAAAGTGATGATTTGTCTTTTGAAAGAGTTTGTTCTGTGAGACGGAAAAAACTTCTTTAAAAATTATTGTTGCATTTCATCCCAAGCACGAATAGATCCTGGTCTCAAATTTTGTAGCCATGTTTTAGCTTTATCTTTTAATGAAAAAGGAAAAAGCTTTAATCTAATGGTGCTCATGCTACAATTTGAGTCATTATAGGTATTACAGACCTCCTCAAATTCCCTTAAATGCAATTATGGATTTTCTAGGTCTAAGCCACGAAAAGAAGGTAAAAGTTGAATAATGTCTAGCTTAAAATTAAAATGAGATGCATCAGGAGGGAAAACTATGCATGAGGGAGCACTTGTTCTTGTGGGATTCATGTAGTCTCTAAGTGTTCTCATACGGTTATTCTCATTATTCTCATTATGAAGCGATTGATTATCTTCTTCAGCCATATTTTCTGAAAATAATAAGGATACCCTACAAAGTCTACCGCTTAATGTACGTGACCAAACTCTCATGCACGTGTAAGAGGAGAATAAATAAAGAAAAGAAAAGAGAAGAAAAAGAAACAAAATAAAAGAAACAAGAGTTAGAACAAATAAAAAGTGAAAAGAGAAAATAAAATAAATATTATAATTTATACAAGAATTTACCTCCCCGACAACGGCGCCAAAAACTTGACACGACTAAAAGCTTGATGTCTTCTCCCAAGTGCAGGAGTATCGAAGTAATAAATAACCTGGCAAGACCGGGGTCGAACCATAGAGAGGTTAATTATATAAATTATAAATAACAATACAACAACAACAACAACAACAACAACAACAACAATAATAGTAATAGTAATAGTAATACTCAGTATGTGGCGTTGTTATACCAGAGAATGATCTAAAACATCGAGTCACAGGTTTTCAACCTATATACTGAGTTTATGAAAAGATCAAAGAGATATATTATATAATATAAACAGATTTCTGATGTGAATGAACAAGGCAACACCAACAATGTCAGGACCCTTAATCGAACACAGAGCATACTTAATGTACATAAAATATAACAAGAATGTAAATAATAATAATAGTAGTAGTAGTAGTAATAAAGAGAGCTTTGAGAGGTAAGGTTGATGTAAGGATTAAACAATAATAAAAAGAATTGTCAAGGTTAGAGGATCCACTAATGGTACTTCAAACAAGTATAGTATAAACTCTTATTACTCAATTGGAAATCACACATAAAGGAGGTTCTAATCAGATTATAAATTGTTAACATGATTACATTAGTTATCTTATTCGAATAATGCTAATACTTGTAAATGTTGTCAGGCATTCATGATTATAACTTATATTAACAACAAATCAAGTTCCTTTCATAGCTCAGGTGTTAGTTATACCATACAGTATGGGCTATGAAAGTGCCAAGTATTTGTTGTATCAAGTGTTATACAACATAAATCTAGATTAACCATTTAACAAGCAAGGTATTAAAAGTGAACAAGATAACAAATATAAACATGTTAGTATCCAACATTAAGGTCCATGTTAAGTTTATATTATACTTATTTTTACACCATTAGTGTACCCTTTTCACCTTGACATAATTAACTTAGCTAAACATAATGAAAGAAAGAAACATAAATGAGAAAGAAGTTAACTAAGTAAAGGAAAGGAAATGAAATGTATAAACTTGATATTAATGAAAGCAAAACATAAGCAATACAAAGAGAGAAAGCAAGAGCATGATCTTGATCTGGAAACCAAGATGCCTCAATATATGGTAAATGCCTCCTTTTATAGGCCAAAATATGAAACTATTGATTTATTGACTAATTGATCAATGGATGGCTACATCTTGACTTGGTGACAATCCTTATCTTCTTGTCTGAACAAGACGTCATTGCTAACATCATAATTTGCTCAGAATCCTTAGGAAAGTTCTAGGAAATTATCTCAGCTTTCCAACAACAAAAAGATGAGGTCATTTGGACTTCTAGAACTCAAGATATGGGCTGAACACTGAACAGTGTCTGGGCTGCAGGACAGATTTGGACTTCTTTATTGTTCCTATAATTTGGACTTCAAAACAGCCTTTTTAAATCCCATAAAAGTTGTAGGCCTATGTCTTACCTTTCCATCCATATAAAATGGACCTAAATCCGAGATCTATAGCTCTATATATGATCTAATTACTGAGCAATGTTCCGGTTTGGACTGCACCAACATCTCTTTTCTAAGTTTGGCCATCTCTTTGTCATTTCTCTTTCAATACTTAAACTCATCAATCAATCCTTTCATTTATGTGTTAGGCCTACATTTAAGATGAACATTTACCATAAAATAAGGTATCCTATAGTATCAAACTTGTTATTATAAAACATGCTTTAGTTAAGGAGTTATTGATACTTCAAGTGCAAAAGGATGATATAAAACCTTGATAAACATGCACTTTTAAGTACTAATCAGTCTTCCATCTAAATGCCTCATCCTATTAGGGTAGAGGACTCTTTATTTCAATCTTTCTTGAGGTTGTTTCTTGTTATAAAAGAATAAGAGTATTTATTGCTTTTAACTCTAATATGGAAGTGATTCCTCCTAAAAATAGAATAGTCTTTATGCCTACTAGGTCTTCCATCCAAGTGCCTCATGCCATTAGGGTAGAGGACTCTATATTTCAATCTTTCTTGAGGTTGTTTCTTGTTAGAAAAAAATAAGAGTATTTGTTGCTTTTAACTCTAATATGGAAGTGATTCCTCCTAAAAATAGAATAGTCGTTATACCTACAAGGTCTTCCATCCAAGTGCCTCATGCCATTAGGGTAGAGGACTCTTTATTTCAATTTTTCTTGAGGTTGTTTCTTGTTAGAAAAGAATAAGAGTATTTGTTGCTTTTAACTCTAATATGGAAGTGATTCCTCTTAAAAATAGAATTGTCCTTATGCCTACTTGGTCTTCCATCCAAGTGCCTCATGCCATTAGGGTAAAGGACTTTTTATTTCAATCTTTCTTGAGGTTGTTTCTTGCTAGAAAAGAATAAGAGTTTTTGTTGCTTTTAACTCTAATATGGAAGTGATTCCTCTTAAAAATAGAATAGTCCTTATGCCTACTAGGTCTTCCATCCAAGTGCCTCATGCCATTAGGGTAGAGGACTTCTTCTCCATGTTTAATTTAGATCGTGCTCCTCTTTGCTTTCCCAACCTTCACGAGGAGGAAAAAAGCATGATGGACTCTATTCTTCAAGGGAGGTCAACCTTTGGGCCTAGAGGACTAGAGGTGATAGACACCTTTGATAGGCTACTCACATTTCTTTATGATGTCAATGCACTAACAGGCCCTAGTTATTAACATCACTTAGCTATAACTAGGAAAATGGCCTTCCAGGTATGAACAATCATCACACAATCCCTATTTTCTAACTTACCAATTACTATGAGTTAATAATAGTTTGAATTTATTTTATTGTTTGTTATTGCTTACACTTTTATGATAAGTGCCCATTTGAGAATTCGATGGGCTAAAGAGAGAAAGGCCATTTAAAAAGCCATAGAGCAATATCACACTAATTGGAAAAAGGTATAAAAACTCAAAACTATTAACTATACCTATGCCCAACTGTGAGGGGAGATAAAAGGACATGAACTTAACTGAGGAAAAGCTTGGGGGGGCATATAGTTGGATAGACTCATTGAAAAAAATGGTAGCTAAGTTTAGGGATTCTAAGAAGGCCTTAAGGAAGGAGTTGAGGCTACTAAGAAAGAGGCTTAGAATTCTCGTCTAAGAATGGAAACATCAAGGAATTCATCCCAAGAATTTTACACTAAGTATAGAGAGTTTGTCTCCTTAACAGAGACCATAGGGGACAGACTCTTTTGATCCATTTTCAACTTTTATTTCTTTAACCTCTTTAGAGGAATGCAAGTGTACTTTAGTAAGTCCTTTTCTAATATTCAAGTTCTTAATTTTGAGAACATCTTTCTTGTTAGGGATATTGTAGCTAAGTATCATGAGGTCATTGCCCTTAGGAAGACGTCATATCAATCCCTTAGAGATTATGAGGCTATTGTCTTTTGGGAGACCTCATATCAATACCTTGAAGATTGTGGGTCTATTACCCTTAAAGAGACCTCATACCAATCCCTTGAAGATCGTGGGTCTATTACCCTTAAATAGACCTCATATCAATCCCTTGGAGATCATGAGGCTTTCTTTTAAGGAGAGCTCGCACAAATCCCTTTAGGGCTATTGCCTTTAGAAAGACCTCATATCAATCCCTTAAAAATCATAGGGTTGTTACCCTTAGGGAGATCTCATATCAATCCCTTAGAGATCGTAGGGCTATGCCCATAAGCGTTACCAAAAGAGTATAAAAACATAATTATTTATAAGAAAACATTTATAGATTATGAATTTACATTCCTATTTACTATGATACAATTTTAGATGATCAAAATGCAAGGTGTCAGGGAGATTCTTTCCTCTCATATCTTATAAATGATAAGTAGTTTGAGTTTACTTTCTTTATTGCTTATGACCTTTAATTGTTTTAGGACCAAATCTTCAAACTTGAATCTTTTATTTTTTTACCCTATCATTGTGATACCGAGTAGTTTTGAGCCAATAGGCTTTATTTATAATAGAAGTAGTCAGGTGAGATTCTTCCAAGAAATCTAGATTGGCTCTAAGGTTTTTTTGATTCCCTTCTAAGGTATATTGACTCACCTTATGGCTTGGACATCCTGCTCCAGCTAGGATCATGACTTCAATCCTATAGGTGAGTAGGAAAGGGATTTCAATAGTGAATGTGTTCTAAGTTGTTCTTTAAGCCCATAAGATTTCATTTAATAATTCTACTCATTCTGACTTGGCTTCTTTTATCTTTTTCTTGAGTGCAGTAAGTAAACACTTTATTAGTCAGTTCAGCTTGACAATTGGTTTGAGAATGTGACACTAAAGAGAACCTATGATTGATATGAAACCTTTAACAATGTTCTCTTATCTTGTGGTTGTCAATTTATGTCCCATTATCAATTATCAAAACTCTAAATAGTCCAAATTGGCTTATGATATTCTTTTAGAAAAATAAAAGTACTTTATTGGTGGTAATCTCTATTAAGGCTTCATTTGGTGAAGTAATCGAAAGCCATTAGGATTAACAATATTTTGCTAATAGCCTTAAGGAATGGACAGGGGATGTCCATCCCCTATTGAGAAAAAGACGAAAGGGAGGTTATAATGATCATTTGTATAGATGGTGGATGAGAGACTAAGACAATCCTTGACATTAGTTGAATTTCTTCACTAAGTCTATGTTATCATTTAATATGGTTGGCTAGTAGAAACCTGCCCATGTAATTTAAGCAATCAGAGCTTTATCACCTGTGATAGACCACATATACCCTTATGTATTTCTCTCAAAACATAAGTGTTTTTTTTTTTTTAAAGATAAACACTTTGACAATGGATTTGAGGTAGCTCTTCAGTATATAACGTTATTAATGATGCAATACCTCATAACTCGCCTAGTTAGATAAATGACTTCATTTCTATTTTAGGGTAATCCCCTGGTATGCAAGGAATGCATGATTGAAGTTCTGCAATCTTCTTTTATGCTTGATGCGAATGATGACAAACTCTTCTTCACCCACACTCAATTTCTCTAAAACATTAATCCAAATATCTGTAAGGATACCTGCAGGATTGGAACTTGCTAACTTAGATAAGAGATCTGCCTGGTGATTATCTTTCCTTGGAATATGAGTGATTGAAATGCTTTTCCTTTAACTTTATTGGAGAAATAAGATTGGACCTTTTGAAGATATTGTTACATATTTGGTTCCCTAACCTCATATATTCCTTAGCATTAACCAACCATTAACTAGAAGTCACTATGAATTTGAAGTGGGTATGCATTCAAGGCTTTTACCATGTGTAATACTGTTAGGAGAGGTTCATACTTTGATACATTATTCATGGCTAGGAACTTGAAACAGACTCCATATTCAAATACTTAATCTTTAAGACTAACAAATACTACCCCAGCTCCAATTCCATTAACATTAGAAGAGCCATCAATATACAATTCTCAAACGAGAATCATCAAAAGATGTTCTACTAGATTTTTTAGTTTAATAGAGGAAGTTATGATTGAAATCAGGTATTTGAATGTATTCATACAACCTTTAAAAGAGCATTCAATAATGAAATCTGTTAAAGCTTGACCCTTTATAGCTAGCCTGAGTCTGTATTAAAGTCAAAACTCTCCCAATTCAATAGCCCATCTCACTAGGCATCCAAACATCTCTAGCTCATAAAGGATTTGTCATAGAGGTTGATCTATCAAAACTTTGACTTGTTGAGCATGGAAGTATGGTTTGCTTCCTAAAGGTGCTAACTAGAGTGAGGGCCATTTTCTCTACTTTCAAATATCTTGTTTCAACATTATGGAGAGTTTGACTCAAATAATAAATTGGAAGATGTATTCCCCCATCATTTCTTATCAAAACGACATTTACCACTGAGTTCGATACGCTCAGATTAAGGAAAAGGTTTTAAGTTTTCCTTGGTTGAGACAATATCTTGGGAGATGAAATATGAGTTTTTAACTCCTCAAAAGCCTTTTAGCAATTTGGAGTCCATTTAAAATTGGTTATATTTCTCAGAGTTTTGAAGAAAGGTAAGGTAGACTCTCCTAAATAAGGTATAAATTAATTAAGGACGGCCAATGGTACATTCTCCATATGAGGTAGTAAACCTCCTTTACTAACTAATAAGGAGTAATGTCATAAATGGCTTGGATCTTTTCTAGGTTATGCTCGATCCCTTTACTGCTTACTAAGAAACCCAAAAGCTTTCAACCTTTAATGACAAAGACAAACTTGGAAGGGTTAAGTTTAAAATGATGATGGTTAAGCACAAAGAATAGTTCTTTCAGGTATAAGAGAAAATTTTCAAAAGTCATGTTTTTTATCGCGCTTGACATCGCGACAACCTTTAAAAATTTCTAGAAAAAAAATAGATATTTGGCATCTTGTTCTTAAAAGAAAAAAGGTCTGGTTTAAGAAGTAGCCACTTAGTATTATGATCACTAGGAACCCTAACCAATCAACAAAAATTCTATGGTACGGGACTGGTTACGTAAATGAGAAGATAAGATACTTTTGCCCCTAAAACATTCTACCTGAGATAAACTGCATTGCTGGTTTTGTCTTAAATTACTAAGGGTTTGTTTTATTCTATTTTTTATCATCTGCATATAATATTCTTGACTCTAGTATCAATGAATACTCAACCACGAATATTTCTAACTCTAACGTTAGGAAATATTAAGTAAAAAAAGAGTATGGAATTGCGCACTTTGGCTTCAATGAGTATTTGAGATCAAAATAATCCCCAATTCTAGTATCAATATTCTTACCTTTAACGTTAGTGAATACCAAGAGTATTTCTAATTTTTGCATTAGTTAATACAAAGGTTCCTGACTATAACGCTAGTGAATAAAAAAGTAAAGTTTGAATTGAAAGCAAAACATATTTTTTATTATTTTTTTAAGAGAAAAAAAAAGACATATATTGCATATTAGATTCGCATTTCATAGTATAAATCTACAATTTGATACTAAGTCAAAGTCATCGAAAAAGTGTGAAGGACCCATAAATAAATCCAAGAGGGTCCCCAAATGTTTTCAGAATTTTTTGATATCTTTAAGGGTCTATTTGGCTAGATATCAAAATAAAAGAGAGTAAAAACAAGGAGAAAGGGCATAAGAATATGTTTTCCCAAACACACTCTTAGCCTAAAAAAATTAGGTCAGTTGGCCATAGCAGTAAGCATGCCTGAATTATTCATGCATGCTTGCAACAGTACCATAGTAATTAAAATTGCAAAAAAGGGGGAAGAAAAGCTTTTCTAGTTTGGTTGAGACAAAGTCGATGATGATGGTATGCTAGCTGGCCAATGCTACTTTCTTCACCTTTGTTTTTGTTTTTTGTTTGTTTTGTCTCTAGTCTTCCTTCTCCCTGCTTTGGTTTTTTTTTTTTTTTGCTTTCTAGATTCCTTCCTTTTCTGCCTCTCTCATGTTCTCTCTTTTTTTTTTTTCCCTATGTTCTGGCCTTTCATTTAGCTTTTATAGGGCAAGACTCCTAGTTGTCTATCGACAACTATCTCTTCTCTCCTAGGACAACTATCTCTTCTCTCCTAACATAGTTGGATTGTTGGTGATGGGTTTTAACTTAAACACTAGAGACATGTCGTAAGGCGAAGGAGGACTGGAAACATGAGATGACTATGGCTGTGTTGATGGGTATACTAGAGGCCATCATCATTTTTCATTCTTTTTTCTCTTTTGCAGGTGGGTTCCTCTATTCCAAGAAAGAAGAGGATGAACAATCCTTCTTAGAACGATGTTGTTTCTTCGGCTGTAATGGGCATCTTCATTGTCCCCCTTGAAGTTCTAATATTTAGCAATTGGGCTCTTATTCATGGAAATCTTTTTTTATTTTTTTTTTAATTTTGTCCCTGGATCAATTGAAATTGGATCCCTGGATTTCAGCGTCATTTACATATGTCCTTGGTTTCAAATTTAACCAATCCAGCTCTTAATTAACTCCTCAACTTTTAATTATTTCAAAATTATCCATAGAAAAATCAATTCACCTAATATAGTATTAGCACCTATTCACTTTGGTTGTTAGAATTTAATTTCTTGCAATTTTGACGTAAATTGACCCTAAACTTTGATACTTCTTTAATTAAGCCCCTTATTGCATTAATTGAACTAATTCAAAGTTTAATTACGTCCCTAAACTTATCAATTCTCCTAATGTTTGCCGAGATTGACCTCTAAATTTATAATTACCTCCTTATTAGTCATTGAACCTTCAATTTATGTTGTCTTGACCCATTTCTTAAATTATTTTTCATTCATCATTTTTTAATTATTATTATTATTTTATATTCTTATTGTTTTGAAAATTCAAAAATGGGTTATGACACTTTTCACTAGCATTTCATCAATATTTTATTTACCATATATTGGTTAGTGTCCCCAGCATTCTTGAGCTCGAATGGCATGGCTTTGTAACAAAATGTTACCCATCAATTATAATTTTTTCCCCCTTCATCATCTAGGTGTATAAGGTTTTGATGATATCCAAAATTGGTATCCAATGAGCTTAATTATTCAAAAGTAGTGGTGAAGTCAACTAAATGAGCAATCTTGGGTAGAGGATAACAATTTTTTGGGTATACTTTGTTTAAATCTGTGAAGTCCATACACATTCATCACTTGCCACTGTTTTTCTTAACCATTACTATATTCACTAACCATGCAGGGTATATTACTTCTCTAACAAAGCCAACAATCAGATGCTTATCTACCTCTTGTGTTATTGCTTTTTGTCTTTTACCCCCAAAATTCCTCTTCTTCTGGTGGGTTGGGTGAACAACGGGGTCTACCTTCAATTAATGAGTTATGATTTTAGGACTGATTCCTAGAAAGTTAGAAGTGCCCATTGCAAAATTAGATATTTAGATATCAAGGAACTTTGTTAGTGACTGTTTACATGTTTGTGTTAGGACTCTATTTTCATGACTGCTTACTCATTTCCTCCTAGAAGGACTTTCCTCAATTCTTCAACAGCTTTTGTTTTGATCTTCACTCTTTCTTTTAAAGACCTTGCTAGTTCAACACTAAAGCCTTTTTTTTTTCCCTTTAGATAGGTAAAGGCACATTACTTTGAGGTTATTTGATTCCCTTGAACTGTGAAAACTCCCTTTTGAGTCGAAATTTTCAGTACTAAGGTAGCATTGATCTAAGGTCATGTTAATGATCATGAAGGTTTATTGGAGGGAGACACACTTTAGGGGAGTGGTAATGGTGATGGGGACTTCTACGACGCCCTTTAATGGTACGTCTAAGCCTTTTATCCCAATAAGTGGAGCCTTCACTAAGGTTAACCTGAAAGGGAATATTTTGTTTTGTGTCATTACTTCACAAGAGAGGATGTTGATTGCACTACAATTATCCACCAATACTCGATATACCTAATGGTTATAAAGGATTGTAGATATAACTAGGGCATCCGTATGTGGGAAAGCTATTCCTTTTACATCTCTTAAGGTAAAGATGATAGGCTCATGGCATTGATTTAGAAGATAAGAAGTTGTAAGGACATGTTTCCTATACTTTTTTATGTTGTATTGGAATCACCTCTAGTCAAGGTGCCACCTAATATCACAATGATTTTAGGTAGTGCTAGCATAGATTGACCAGGCTCTTTCATACCTTGTTCATGGTGAGAATCACTTTTTTAAAAATAACAAAGATAGCCCTTAGCTATCAATTTTTCAATCTCCTTCTTCAAGACATCACATTATTCAATGTCATGTCCCTTATCTTTGTGTAATATATAGTACTTCTTGGATGAGCAAGTACTGGGCGGTGATCTCATAAGTTGTATTCAACAAAATCCTTACCCTAGATGGCTGTGTAAACTTTAGTAAGGGTAGTGTTTAGTGGAGTAATATGCATTTCTGGGTAGTTCAGGTATTCACTGATCAGTTTCTTTTCAGTTTTTTTATGTTGTTGTCCCTCCTACGAGACCGATCCCACTTAGGAGACCTTTGAGGAAAAGTTTCTTTAGAGAAACAGGGAGGAACATAGTATAACACACTTGCCTCCTCTACCCAAATATGGTTCTCTATGGCTTGCTTCACTTTCAACAAGCTTTTATTCGATAGGGCATAAATGTTTTCCATAGAGTTCTTCCCTTTACTCCATTTATAAGGGCTTCTAAAGCCACACGATATATTAATTCTACAACCTCGAGCATTTCCTCATTAAACCTTTTCAGGTATGCTCTTATAGACTCGTCATCCACCTGAGTGATCCTAAAAAGCTTTGTTGAACTTTTTTTCTTGGATGCTTATACTTAATCTTGCGACTAACTTGATACAAAGGTCACCCAAGCTTGTGATGGAGCCTAGCCCTAAATTTTTGTACCATGCATATACCAACCCCTAAAGGTTATAGGAAGGATCCTGCATATGGTATAGCTATACTAGATGACCAGTTCTAGGCTACTCCATATATTTTGCACATGTTCTTTTGGGTCTACATGACTATCATAGTTATTCAAGGTAATTTTAGTTTAAATATAGTCCTTAAGGATAAGAGTATACAACATTTATCTGGACATGGGAGAATTTTGAATCTAATAGGGGGTGTAGACATCCTCCTTTATATATTCTCTTGTAGGTTGTTTTTCATTCCAATATTTATAAGGTTCTAGGGAGCTTCAGGGTTTTGCTATGAAATGATGAGATCAGTAGATAGCCTCTTTCCCATGATGACTAGATGGACGTCTAAAATACTCGTTATATACACAAGCAACATTGTGACACACATGATTTTTGGAAAGGCTAATGACTTCTAAAGGTAAAAACCCTTTATCATTTCATTTTGCTCATATTCTTCGAGGTAGTGTAATTGTCTATGGACACTGGATGCAGCATGTTGTGGTGGACATATAAATGAGGATGTAGCTACTTGTTGTGGTGGTATCGAGACCTATTAAGTTGGCAAAATTTCTTTTGGGCCTTGGGTTACCAGCAATGCTTAGGTGAGGAGTTACATTTGGTTGATGAGATGTTAAAAGGTTGGTTAGGCAGAAGTGTTTGTTGTGGCAAGGTGATATGTTACATGTTCTATTCCAATAGTGTCTTGATTTTTTTTATTTTTTTTTTGCAATTTATGATGATTTGAGATATCAATAAACCAGTTATAGAAGAAATAATTAATGGCTTTTTTTATCAAAGCTACCATAGACGGCACTAATTAATAATGTTTAAAAAAATCCAAGTAACTTACGAGAAAGGTTATTTGGTGTTTTGATTTTGGTTAATCAATTGTTCATCTAAATATTCCCTTCTCCATAGCTCATGAAGTATATAATTGATGCTGAAAGTCCTGGCACCTGCAAAACTTTTTCTTTTATGGGATTTAGGGAGTCTCTAATAATAAAGTCAATAATTTTAAATGGAAATTGTACAAATAAAAGATAATGCTTAAAATTTTAAGAACAATAGTATTTGTTTTTATTTTTTATGACAAACACGCTAAGGGTTAAGATATGAATGCTTGAAGAGTAGAAAAAGTGAATAATTTACCTTGATGATTCAGGAGTATATATAATCCTTGAATTTGTTTTGATGAAATGGAGGGACTAAATAATTATTTTGTCCTTATGGCATTAATATGGGATAAAAATTTATGATATATCATTAATGATAATTTACTAGATTGATATTAATTTAAATTCAACACATAACTGAATTAAAATATATTACATCTTAGACTCTGTCTAAGCATCACAACATTAAGTCAAAAAATCTGACTCTTCTTGAACATAGACCATGTTTATTTAACATTTATTACCAAAATATTCCTAACAAGAGAATGAGTATACGTCAAAAATTTCTTCTCTCAACCTTTCGCATTCTAGACAAATTCCCCCCGTCAATTTGTTATTATTCAAATGGCCTAAATTATAATCGACAGATTTTACTGCCGACCAAAATTATAATCGACCAACTTGCAGGAACGAAAAAGCTACACTGTCATGCAGAATAGGCTAAATGATTTTACTGCACAATACAGAGTTCAGAGTCGAATGCTCACAACGTCAAAATTAAAAGACAAACCGCAAATGCCGCTGGTTTTAATGCAAACTACGCATTTTAGCTGCTAGTTTCACCTTCCATTAAAGGGGCGCGCCATACGAAGCTTGTACTATTGGGTTTGATGCCATGTTTTCCTAACTAGATTACAAAGTTTGATAATAATTGTACTTCAAATTCCCCCTAATGAAGCAATTAGCTATACAAGGTTAGGTAAGGAAATGATATTAACTAGATTGGTGGCCAGCTTATAGGTTATGTCAATTTTTTTTTTACATAAAAAAAAAAGTAAGTAATGTTAATGCTATTAAAAAAGTGAGAAAAATTAAAAATTCAATTCAATCATGTAAATTCAATAAATTCAATTAATTTAATAATATAATTAAATAAAATAGATAATAAAAATAATAAATATATCAAACTAAATATTATGCAAATGGAATTAATGCTTATTAATATTATGAAAATGTAGCCTCCCAGTATTTTTAAAAGTTCTCCATAACCTTATTTGATAATGAAGAAAAATGAAAACCAACCCCATAGAAAGCAAAACAAAAAATTTCAAAGCTTAATTGCTAGTAAATTAAATATTATATTATGAAATAAAAAAAAATTAATTTAAAAAAAGGACAAAAAGACTTACTTGAGTCCACTCAAGTTAGCTTGAAAAATCCACGTTCCGGTTGTCAGATTAGGATAAACTTGTGGAAAAAAAAATTAAATACAATTATGAAGCTCAATTATCAAACTAATCTAACATTGAAGGACAAAATTAAAAAAAAAATCAATTTTAAAAAAAATAGCAATGGAAAAAAAAAAAAAACCAAGTCAACCTGAGTTAACCCGCAAAGCATGCAACTTGGGATATGTGATCGAGATAACCCCTTATAAAGAAAAGTAAAAAAATAAAATAAAGCCTAATCGCAAATCAATATAATGTTGAAGGATAAAATTAAAAAAAAATTAATTTTTAAAAAACTAATAAAAATACCAAAGTCAACATTGAATATCTTTGAAACCCGTAACCTAAGTCACAGGTCTAAAATTACCCCATAGAAGGCAAATACAAAAACATTACAAAGCTAAATTTTCCATCAATTAAATACTAAAAGACAAAATTGAAATAAAGAAATTCAATAAAAAAGGGATAAAAAAAAACCAAACATATAGCAATAAAAAGAATATGGACCACATGTGACATAAAAAATTAAACCAAATACTGAGAAATGAAGTTTAAAAAATAGATTCAAAACAAAACAAATAGCAATCAAGAGAATGAGGGTCAAATTTGATATAAAAACTAAATGAAACCAATGCTTAGGGAAAATATTGAAAAAAAAAGATTCAAAATAAAACAAATAGTAATAAAAAAATAAAAATCAAATTTGATACAAAAATAAAATGACAAGGAACCTTTCAATCTTGGCAGCCTAACGTGAATCTTGAGGAGAGGAGAGAGAAAAGAGGAAGGATAAGAACACAAGGTTGCTTAAGGCTCACCGCTACTCCTCCTCCATCACGTGTCAGACAAAATAGAAGAGCTCAACATGCTGCTTTCAATTCCATTGTGAAAGCTGGTGTATAGCTGTTGGGACAAGCTGCACGCATTGTTATAACGCAACGACCTTCCCCCACCTGCTAGGACATGGGTTGTAGGCGTTAATTTTAATTAACCCTGCCCATTACCATAATCCTCATATTTGTTTCACTTTAAACTTTGGTCCTTTAATACTATTTTCTCCTAAATTACCTGGATTTTATTTTATCTTACAAAACTAAGAATCAACCAAGCATACAAAATCTTCCTCAAAGCAACAAAAATAAACTACCAAATCAAATCTCAAATACAATCAATGTAAGGGGATAAAATTGAAAAAAGAAGAAGTTGAGGGACTAAAATTAAAAATAAACCTATTTTTTTCCTTAACCATGCAAATTAGAAATGTTGGCAAAAAAAAGGGATTGAACATTTTTTTAGGCTTTAACGATCCTCATATTTGTTTCACTTTAAACTTTGGTCCTTTAATACTATTTTCTTCTAAATTACCTGGATTTTATTTTATTTTACAAAACTAAAAATCAACCAAGCATACAAAATTTTCCTCAAGGCAACAAAAACAAACTACCAATCAAATCTCAAATACAATCAATATGAGGGGATCAAATTTAAAAAAGAAGAAGTTGAGGGATTGAAATTAAAAAATAAACCTAATTTTTTTTCCTTGACCATGCAAATTAGAAATGTTGACAAAAAAAAGGGATTGAACATTTCTTTAGGCTTTAAATTTAGTCCTTGAAGCTATAATTATTTAAAAAGAATGAAATTAAATTTTGTTTTGTCAAATTTAGTATTAACCAAGAGATAAAATATTTTCCTGGCTCCTCGAGATCCATGTACACAGGTATGAAAAACAAATCACTAAGACTAAAAGTAAATCAAACTAATGTTAAAGACTCGAAAAAAAAAAAAAAGAAGTTAAGGGACCAAAGTATAGAAAAATCCCAAAAACAAAAAAACATTGTTTTAATAAATTTTGCTTCTCCTCACATACTACAATTTTTCACCGATGCCTTTTAGATTTTTATTAATAAGAATCTATGATGTAAATGATAGGTTCCTAGTTTTCTTTGACTCTTCCCGCCAATTTTTACCACAAGTCATATTACTTTTAAAATCTTTAGCTAATGTTTAGAATATTTTGATCTCACATTTCACCTACCTAATATTTAGCTATACATCATCCATCATTGATGTACAGAGAAAGATAGAAAATAATGTATAGTGAAAAATAGAAATTAGAGTTTATCAAATATTAGGCCACTAGTTGTAATTGCTTTTGTTTTACAAATTTCAAAGAGTATGAAATGTGTTATAAAATAACTTATAAAGTTCTTTAATTAAAATTTAAATCAACCTAGTATAAAGAGAGAGAAAATCTTTAAATAATTAGAAAAATAAAGAAAGAAATTAAAAAATAACTATAAAAATATACAAAAAAAAAAACATCTTATATGCCTCGTTTGAACATGATCCCATCTCAACTTATTATAATGAGTTGATCCATTATAAAATCAAGTATATCAAACTTGTTGGCTCAATTTTAGTCCAATTTAATAATCAAATAAAAAACTTATAATATTTATGTTAGGTTCATGAATATTATACACGCAGCTGAAACTATGAAATAAAATTATTCAGGATTTTCTAAGATCTCATTAGATAGATTTGGAATTGTTTAGGGATTTATTATCTGAAAATCTAATAATCTTTGACTTCTAATAATTCATTAAATGTTGGGTTGTCGCAAACCACATGTCGTCCAATTTTCCGGTTTCTAACGATAATTCACATAAACCACCCATGATAAATCTCCTAAATCTTTATTTAGGATAGAAGGATTGCTATGCCTGGAGTGCTAGCTCTAATATTGTGTTTACATAGATTTTTTATCTAACTGATAACTACTCCTCACTAAAAAAATAAGAGACATAGTTTACTATTCATATAAAATCTAAAAACCCTATAAATTAGAAAAATATCAATTTGCCCCTGAATAATATCCATATATTAATTCATGATAATTTTATATATTAACTCAATTAAGTCCTTACTTGATTTTTCTAGGTTTATAAGAAATATAATCATTGTATTAATTATATAATTTTATCCTTAATTTTTAAAATATATTTTTATTAAGTCATACTTATTATTTAAATCATCCAAGTTTAATTTATTACTAACAGTTCTTAATGTTTATGACCCATTAAGTTTTGATTTAACATTAAAGTATGGAATATGTTTATCATGTTTGCTCTTTACATAATAGTTATTATCGTTTGAATAATATTTGAATCCCTTTTGAAATCTCATTCCACCTTTGTCAAGAATTTCTCAATCAATACTATTTCAGAACAAAAGAAATATTTTTTTTAATTCACCTAGGGTGATGAATCCTCTCTTAATCACTCAAGTATCTTCATATAGTTCATATTACACCCAACGTCAGCCCTTTTATTACCAAGATTAAGATAACATATAACAAGATCAAAGCATAACATTCTCTATATAAAATGACTTAGTGATCTCAAGTTTAAAGATCACTTATACAATCGTCACATGAGCTTTCCCATAGATATAGGTGATCTCTCCATTTAAAATTCTCATTTGGGTCAGTTAAGTGTATATGTTTTATGACAAGTACCTACATATTAATTTTAGGTATCTGTTATACCTCAGTTTATGAGAATAATTACTTCCTTATATATATATATATATACCCGTCTTAACGACTTTAATGAATGTCCAGTATTTAAGAGAGTATCGACCATCAACATTTTAGGAACAATGCTATGATGCAATAAGAATCTCATAATTATAACAACTTCATAATTTTCTTTGCAAAATATTTTTATCTCATAAATTTTATCTTTACTCTAGATTCATCAATCTAATATTATATAAATATTAAAAATAAATTAAGTATTTATTAATAATAAATATATATGTACATGACTATAATAATATCACGTGTAATCAACTAACTAGTTACAAAATATATTAAATGAATAATTTTTTATAAAAATTTATTTGATACATTTGATGTTTTTATCAAACTTCACCCCTTCCCATGTTTATATATCAACTAGATGTTTTCAGCTAATTAATTACAAAACATATTAAACTAATAATTTTTTATAAAAACTTATTTGACATATTTGAACTTCTTATGAAACTTCACCCCTTGCACATGTCTATATATCAACTAGATGTGACCCGTGACAATTTAAATCATAATAGATTTACGTGACTGAAAAGTTTAATCGATTTGTGTAGATAGCTAAAATATAACAATTGTGGATCAAAGCCAAATTCGAGCAATACGTTAATTACAGTTTCAATCGTTCAAAACAGACTATCTTTATGCAGATAGTGATTTTTTAACGTATTTTGCTTTCTTGCCTAAGTGTCAAATGATTTGACATCATAAACAATGGTCGTGAATGGTAAAATAGACTCTCTTTTTATTTCATATATATATATATATATATATATATATATGAGAAATTAGAACCACATGCATATTTTTTATAATTGTTTTTTGGAATTATAGTTTTGAAACATGATATTATTATTGGAAATTTGTTTTCAATAAATAAATTATAGATGAATGAAAAATTATAATAAAAAAAGAAAAGAAAACGCTAAAATAATATATCATTTTTATAGAAAGTATTACCAACAAAATAAACTCGTTGATAATATTTGTCCATGAATTCATCTATAATATATAAGTTATGACCTGACAAACAATCCATTCTCCTCCTATTTCTCATTCTTCTTCTTTCTCCATTTTTCTCTATAAAAAACAATAAACCCCATCATTTTATCACAAATCAAACTCTCATCACCACAAATTTAGCCACCTTAACACTTAGTCTGTTAGCATCCTTGTTCTAATTCAATTTTTTTTTTGGATTCCCTACATCAAGCAAGCAAAACTACCTATTTTTTATTTGAACTTAATTTTAAAATGTTAGTTTTTATTGCATATTTATGTAGTATATATAGTTTATTTGTGTGTGTACCTGTTTTATAGCTTTTTCTTATAAAAATTTATTGTATGAATGTATGATTTATATATGTTAGGGTTCTTATTTTTTAGATTTTGAAAAATTATATTTGTTTGTAAATTTATGAAATTAATTTTGATTTTGTAACATAGGTGTTTTATAATGAAATAAATAATAGCTTATTTAATGAGTATGTTTCCTATGTTGTCAATTTTATTGTTAATTTGAAAATTTCAGTAAATATGAAGGAATTTGAATTTATTTAGATAATTGATAATGGTTTAAGGGTATTGTTAAAATAGATTAAATAAGTTTGAGTTAAACCAATGTTAACTAAATTACTTAATTCACATAATTATTTAATATATGTTTTCATCAATATTTTATTTATGTTTTATATAAGTAATGGATGATTGTTTTTAGATGTATGAAGTCTCACACAAAGAGTTGTGCATGATGGATTATTTAATAGGACTAAGAGTTTTATTAATTATGCACTATCTATTACAAGAAATATTAGAGGAAGCAGTATAAGATATCCAAGTAAAAGGTGGAAAAATACTTATGATTGGACGCTTTACGACCAATCGTCCAATCATTCCGGATAATGCTTGCATCCTCTGTATTACCACGGCTGCTGGCACAGAGTTAGCCAATGTTTGTTCCCCAAATACCGTCATTGCTTCTTCTCCAGGAAAAGAAGTTCACGAACCATATGTTCCTTATGAGACCATGATAGAAATGATGGTTAGGTCAACTTCTAGATCTAGCAACGTGCATGGAGTTATATAGGACAATAATAATCTTTATAGTAATATGGTTATGAATGCAATGAGAATGAATCAGAGTTATGCAAATAAATATTCAGTTGTAGATGAAGAACCAAATACAGATGCAACCAGTTTTTTGATCTTTCAAAAGATTATGATGAACCATTATGGGATGAATGCACAAATCTTAGTAAATTAGTAGTTGTTGCACATGTGTTCACCATATAATCAAATAATGGGTTAAGTGAGATTAGTTATGCCAACATTATGAAATGGACGAGAAGCATTTTACCTTAAGACAATAGGCTGAAAGAAAACTTTTATGTTGTATATTATATACCAGAAAATTAACATGTGTCAAAACTTCTGCACGTTGTATTGCCTTGAAAATGCAGATTTGACCAAGTGCAAAACATGTGGGCATGCTCGTTACAAACTCATAACTCAAAAAGAAAGGACTCTTGTCGCACATAGAAAACTTAGATACTTCATAATCATTCCTAGATTGCAAAGGTTATTCAAGTCTCCGAAGAATAATAAGCACATAACATGGCATCTCACATGATGTGGTGGATGGATTCATGATGCACTCATCCAATGGTGAAGTCTGGAAACATTTTAAAAGGGTCCATCCTCAGTTTTCAATGGAATCAAGGAACATACATCTTAGGTCATGTATAAACGGATTCAATCTATTTAGGTAATTAGTTGCTCCTTAGTTTTGTTGGTTGGTGATATTCACGGTTTACAACTTGTTACCAGGGATGTGTATGGGGTTGGAGTTCATGTTTTTATCTACATTTATACTTGGTCCTAATAGTCCAAGTCAGAATATAGATATTTGTCTTTGAATCATTGATTGATGAGTTGAAGCAATTGTAGTCATCTAGGACTTTGACTTATGATGTTTTGAGGAAACAAAATTTTTAGATGAAAGAAGCTTTGATGTAAACTATCAATGATTTTCCTGCATATGGAATGGTTTCTAGTTAGAGCACATATGAAATTAGCATGTCCATACTGAATGGAAAATAATAAGACCTTCATCTTAACACATGGTGGTAAAGCATATTTTTTTTATTGTCATTGACAGTTCTTGTCAACTGATCATAAGTACAAAAAGAATAGAAAGTACTTCTTTGTTGGTAGAGATGAAAGGGATGTTGTAATACCGGTACCATCGGGTGAAGAATTGTATGACATGGTATCATAATATGATGATATTATGTTTAATTTTAAATCCGGTAAGCAGAACTTTCTTGGTTTTTATGTGACTTATAATTAGTAAAGAAAAGAATTTTTTAGGAGCCTCTTTAATGGAAGACTAATCTTCTCCGCCATAATCTTGATGTCATGCATATTAAAAAAAAATATTTTGAAAATATTTTAACACGGTTATAGATATGAAAGGAACGACAAATGATAAAATGAAGACTAGAATAGATATATCTTTATTTTGTCATTGTAAAAATATGGAGCTGGTTATGATGGGTAACAGGTCGCAAAGCCAAAAGACAACTTCACCTTAGACAAGAATACACAATTACTTTTCTACAATGGCTTAAAAGTCTATGTTATCCTGATGGACATGATTTGAATATATTTAGATTGGTGAATTTAAAGAGTTATAGATTGTATGGAATGAAGAGTTATAACTGCAACATGTTTTGCAAACATTCATTCAACTTGCTTACTGAGATTTATTGACGAAAGGGATATAAGATGCACTCACAAAGATCAGTTACTTCTTTATAGATATATGCTTTAACAAGTTGCATATCAATCACAAGAAGAGGCTTGAAACGAATATCATCAAGAAAATCTACAAATTTGGGATGATATTGTCTTCATCATTTTTTGACTTAAGGGAGAACTTATACATACATTTACCGTTTAAGGCAAAAGTTAGAGGCCTTATCCAATATAAATGGATATATCCATTCAAGAAGTTAGGAATTACACATGCATCCTAATTAAATTTCTACTATCTTTTTTTTTTATTTAAAACATTCATTTAATTCCATGCAGAAACATGTTCAACCTTAAGAGAAAGGTAAAAAAACAATGCGCATGTTGAGACTTTGATATGCAAGGCTTATATTGTTGAAGAGATCTCAACATTCATCTTGTCTTGTTTCAAGCCTCAATTAAAGACAAGCATTAATTGTGTTTCAATGCATGATGATAGTTGGGAAGTGCTTTCGAGTCAGAACTTATCAATATTTTCTCATCCTGGACGACTTGTACCAAAAAGTATTGAGGGGAAAATACTTGAAAAAAATCAAATTCAAACATGCACATAATTATATGGTATTGAACTGCAATGAACTAAGATATTTTATTAGTAAGTATAATAATTAATGTGTCATTAATTTTAATAATTTTTCTCATATACTATCATAAGCTGATAGATTGAGTAAGTCTTCTTAGACAACATCGTCAATTTTTACAATCCTAAAATCTACAAATGTTCAAATCTTAAATTTTTTTATTACAAGATGAGTAATTTTCCATGTGTTTCAAAACACAAGGACTACTTAATTATTTTATCTTTTATAATATTTTATTTAATTACATATTTTTCATTAATTGTTAGTGGTTGTACCAGGTTTATCAATTGGGAGGGAATGCTAGTGTTACTTTGAATTTACTATATCTAGGTCCTAATAGAAATATCAAGTGCTATAACGAGTATTTCATCAATAGACGTGTCTTTCATACTAATGGGCAGTTAAAAGAGGTCATCAAATGTTATTGGTATAATACCACTAACAGAAAAAACAGAGTATATCTTTATCATGGTTTGGTCAAAATTAATTTAAGGGCTAGACTTCACAACGTTGACGATGTCTTTGTTTTCACCAAACAATGTCAACAAATTTATTACACGTACACTCCTTTCTTTAGAAAGAATTGTTCTAGGGTTAATTATTTGTCTGTAGTTAAAACCAAATAGTGGTTAGGTTCAAGTTGTTCAGGATAGTAATGATAAATTAACTACAAAAGATGATGTTTTTCAACTTGATGAGTTAGTTGATCCATATCAAGATTTTTGTCCATTGACTTAGAAGAATATTCAAATTTTCACGTCGTTAAGAATAATTTTGTTGATGTTGACATTGAGAAATTAAATGATGTTTTGAGAACTAATGAACATATAGAAGTCAATGAAGATGATGATATCGATGAATTCATTGTAAAAGATTGCGATGGAGATGACAAAATTGAAGAAGAAAGCAATTATGATTAATTTGTAAAATATGAATGTGTAATGAAATTAACTTTAATGTAATATTTATGGATGTTCCTTTATCGTGAAGTGAATTTATTAATACATGACAAGAAAACTTTTTTTTTTTGTAATTTTATTTTTATACATAGAACTAGTGTTATTGTGCTATAATTTTAATGTATTTGTAAGATGGATAGATAAGGAATATAAATATAGTTTCATTTTGGAGATAAAAATTATTTTATACCTATGAAAATACTGACGACATGTAAAATACTAACATATATACCGATGGACTAAGTCTGTCGAGAAATTTCAAAGAGTTTGAAAAAAATTACATGCATTGCCATTGAGCTTTACAGATGAAATCTCCAACTGACCAAAAACATATAGATGGAATCACTGACGGCCTAAGTTCAACAATATATTCTAGAGAGTTGAAAAATAAATACACTCCAATGCCACTGGTCATTATAGATGGAATCACTAACACACTAAGTCCATAGGTATATTCTAGAGAGTAGAAAAAAATTACACTCCCATGCCACTAGGTAGTACAAATGGAATCATTAACATACTAAGTCCATCGGGATATTCTAGAGAGTTGAAAAAAATTACACTCCCATGCCACTAGGTAGTACAAATGGAATCAGTAACATACTAAGTCCATCAGGATATTCTAGAGAGTTGAAAAAAAAATTACACTCTCATACAACTAGCTACTACGAATGGATTCACCGATGAACTGAAATGTTGTCGGTGATATTTATGGTATTTTTGAAATATTTAGGGTTATATTAAATTTTTAATTTTTAGCACATAGGAAATTACCAACAAAATTAAAGCATAAATAATTTTTTTATTTGTTTACACTCGTTTCTTTTTTTCTCTACAACTTTTATTCTATTTCTCAATGTTTTCTTCTTCTTC
>JAAWWB010000806.1:0-25003 GCA_018804465.1 Populus tomentosa | reverse complement strand
ATGATGGAAAGTAAATGACTTTAGGAAACCTCAGTTTAGTCTCAAACAATTAATTAATTGGCTCATTGAATGTTGAGAGGAAGGGAGAGTGTGTGTGTGTAGATTAGATTCATTGAATTTGGACATATATGTGTGTGTGTGTACATGTGTACATATAGACATCGTAAGAACACTTCACTTGTCTTGTCAGAAGAGCACCTCGGCTATTTTCCACGTCCAAGAAGATATATAGGAAATCAAGGAAAAGAATGGCTGGAAAGTATGTATCCTTGATCTTGATATTCATAATTTACTTATTACAATTGCTCAGCTGGAGTAGCTGTTGAGGAATCCAATCCTTGACTTCTCGAGCATTATTGGTCATGCATGCATATCACTGATCAACCCACCTTCTTCTAATCTCAGCCGTTCTCGTTAAAACATTATTAATAATCTCCCTTAATACAAACAAAACATTAAATATTGATATGATTTCAATCTAACTAAACAGATCTTGATAAACACCCGATTGATGCATTTGAAATTATATATTTCCAAGGTTAATAATTGAATTTTAAATAAAAATTAAATTAGAGATCACCTCTTCAATCTATAATTTTCTTTCTAAAGAGGTGAAATATTTTTATATTAAAACTAACTTTTTTAATATTCCTATCTTTGCATCTCCTCTTTATGTATGGACTATTATTAAATATTATGGAATGTGTTAGAATAGGAAATATTATATTATTGATGTATTGACTTATCGTATGTAATATGCTACATCATAACATATGTATTGCCCTAATAATATAAATAGCAGAGGTGGCTATCTCATTAGGTTAAACCTCTTAATTATCACTAACATTGTTTCAACTTGGTATTAAAACCAAATTTATCTTAACAGATTTTATTCTTCAAACGACAATCCCTTTACTGCTTCTCTGCAACAAAATCGTCTTCTCTTTTTGTTGTTTATCGCTAACTCTCCATCAGCTAATTATTCTTTAAATAGCAGCCCCTCTAATTATTTTCTATTACTACTGCAACGCTGTTTCTGTACTTTAACCATTAACGTGTTATTGTTGATTTCTGTTTATGTTACTATTTTTTATCCAAATAGCAACGTTGATTCTGCTATTGCTTTTCTGCATCAAAGTTGATTTTGTTCCAACATTGATTATGCTACTGCTTCTCTGCAATGTTAAGTCTGATTACTATTTCTGCTCCATCAGCATGTTATTACTACTTCTCTGCAATGCAAAGTTACTACTGTTAATTGCTTCAACGTTTATGTTGTTTTTCTTTGCTACTATTTCGGCCTCCCTGAAAATTATTTGCTATCAGCTTATGTTTTCTACTCATCTTTTGTAATATTGACCCTTTAGTTTTTGCTGCAGCTGGCACCACTAATAGTCCTTCTTCTCCCTCTACTACGACAGCAGCTATTATTCCCCTCTCAAATACACAGCAGGTCATCAACCTCAAACTCACCAATTCCAATTATCTATTTTAGCGTGTGTAGATGAAGCCATATCTGATTGGCCAAGGGGTGTTCTTTTTTGTCGATGGCTCGCATTCTTGCCCTTCTCCGTTTGACATGTCTAGTCACTCTACTATCGTCTCTACCAACATTATATTTGGTCCTTCCCAAGCTTTTCTTACATGGAAACAATAGGATCAACTCATATTTAGTGCTTTACTCTCATCCCTCTCCATTGGTGTTCTTCACCTTGTGGTGGACTGCCCAACTTCGGCAAGTGTTTGGAGCACCCTAGAATGTGCCCTTGTCTTTCCATCCAACTCTAGGATTATGCAATTACATGGCTCTCTCCAGGATCTTTATCAAGGTGATGATATTGTCACTCCATACCTGCAGAAAGCTAAAGGCTTATTTGACGAACTAGCTATAACAGGCAAACTTATCTCCCTCACTGACTTCAATCTCTATGTTTTTCGAGGCCTTCCCAGTGAATTTCAAGATTTGGTCACCAGTTTGACGACCAAAGCTAAGCCTCTTGCGTACTCTAAGCTCCTTAGTCACTTGTCCACACATGAATTTTTACACAGGAGCTCTCGTCAATCCATTTAAGCTACTGCACCATTGTTGTCCACACCTTCATAACCTCTCTTTGCATATGTTGCACAGCGTGCCTTCACTAGATTTAAAGGTAGTACTTCCTCTTCTCATCGGAGTAGAGGAAGAAGAGGAGGCTGGAGAGGTAACTCTCGTAGTAATTATAACTAATACCTTGGCCAGCTTTACCATGGAAATAATAGGAGCTCCTCCTAAAAGAACACCAGGAGTTATGGTAGCAACTAACATCAGCAAAAACAAGGCAGGCAACACCAGTGGCCTCGGCAAATTAGATGCTAACTTTGCAGCAATATCGGGCACTCTGCATAACAATGCTCTCAGCTTGTGCATCATGGGAATTAAGCCTTGGACAACCTCTTCTTTCATGATGCTTCAACAGCAAATCCTGTCACTTGGTTCCCCGATACAAGTGTGAATCAACATGTTACTCGAGACATTACCGATATGACACATGCAGACCCTTATCTTGATAATGATCAATTGTATGTTGGTGATGGTAAGGGACTTATTATATCAAATACAGCTCATAAAATTTTGCATACTCCGAAACGAACCTTTACTTTGTCTAATAGTTTACATGTTCTAAAAATTAAGAAAAGACTCTTATCACATGCAGACCCTTTCACTCTCTTTTTTTCCTGTGTCAAGGGTCTCATAACCAAGGCAATTCTTCTTTCTGGTTAGAGTAAAGATGGACTTTATATCCTTACCGAGTCCTCTGCCACGTGTCTTTCCTAGGCTTTCCTGTCAACCTCTGCAGATGTTTGGCATCGTCGTCTTGGTCATTCTATCTCTCATGTTCTGAGTCTCTTAGCGTCAAATAAAAAGGTTGTTTGTACTTCTCATCCCTTAAATTTTCAATGTCAAGCTTGTCCATTAGAAAAATCATCTCGTTTATCTTTAGGCCCTACGGGTCATCAGACATCTGCTCCTCTTGAACTTGTTTTTAGTGATATGTGTGGGGCCCTGTTCTTATGTTATCTTTGGATGGTTTTTGTTATTTTGTTATTTGTGTGGCGCATACCAAATTTATCTGTTTTTATCCTCTTATCCTCAAATCTGATGTCTTTAATGTGTTTCATCAATTTCAAGTCTTCGTCGAATGACAATTCTCTCAAAAAATTAAATATGTTCAAACTAATTGGGGTGGTAAATATTATAAATTAAATTTATTCTGTAAAACCATTTGTATTCATCACCGCCCCATATGCCCACATACGCATGAACAAAATGGTATTGTTAAGCGTCGTCGTCATCACATTGTTAAAACTGGTCTCACTTTTCTTGGTTAGTGTAAGGCACCTTTAAATTTTTGGACTTATGCTTTTAAAACCTCTATTTACCTTATTAATCGTATGCCCATACCGGTTTTGTGCAATAAATCTCCTTTTAAATGTCTGTTTCATCAACCTCCTAATTATGATTTTTTACATACTTTTGGATGTTTATGTTTTCCCTTCCTTTGACAATATAATGCTCATAAGTTAGACTGTCGCTTTACTTCATGTGTGTTCTTAGGCTATAGTTCATCTCATCTACGGTATCGTTGTCTTGACTTATCATATAAGTGTCTCTACATCTCCTGTCATGTTCGATTTAATAAACACGTGTTTTCATTTCTAAAGTCTGCCCATCTCCCTCCACCCACCAGCCATACCTATCCGCCTACCACTATCACCCACCTTCCCTTGCTCACCATCTTTTCATCAACCCCACCATCAACCCCACTACCCACTTCCTCTAACATGTTGTCCCTTTATCACCATCCACCTTCATATGTGTTAATCATTTTGCAGGTACAGGGTCTGCAACATCAACGCTATATGTATCCGCATCTCCTCCAGCTGTTGTCTCTCCATCATGGCCATCCAGCTTTTCCTCTCCATCCAAAACATCTATCGTGTCTTCACTAGGTCTGGACCTTTGTGTTGATCTGTCCAGTTATACTCTTCCACGGCAACCATCCCCTGTTCAGACCCCTGCTCCTCCAACACAGCGACAGCACCCCATGCTGCTACGTCTCAGACATAATAGGATTGCCAACATCACTTCAGTCGCTACTTCTTCCTCATAGCCTCTAGCTTCACGGGTAATATCTCCCTCCACTCTCAAACCTCTTACTTTTAAGGAGGCCGACTAGTTTATATGCTGGCATACTGCTATGAAGTCTAAAATTACAGCTTTACATGCCAATGATACTTTGTCCTTGGTACCTTTTGACCCCTTTATGAATGTGGTTGGCTACCGATGGGTGTATAAAATAAAGCGTTGAACTGATGGTGTTATTGATTACTATAAGGCTCGCTTGGTTGCACATGGGTCAACTCAACATGAAGGCATTGATTTATGAGAAACCTTTAGTCCTATTGTTAAATCAACTACTATTCGGTTAGTTCTCACTATTATCGTGTCCAAAGGATGGCATATTCGACAATTTAATACCCACAATGCCTTCCTCAATGGTTCACTTCGAGAGGTTGTTTACATGGCACAACCCATAGGTTTTGTAAACTATGCTTTGCCAAATCATGTTTGTCTTCTTCACAAGTCTCTGTATGGTCTCAAACAAGCCCCTCAGATTTGGTACACCCATAGAAGTGACTTCCTTCAAACTATTGGTTTTTGGGCTTCCAAGGTTGATACCTTTCTCTTTTTTCTGACAAGGAATCATGATATTTGTTATTTGTTTATCTATGTTGATGACATCCTGCTTACTGGTAGCTTAATTCATCGTCTTATTACCTTACTGAGTTCATAATTTAAGCTCTACGACTTGGGTAATGCTCATTGTTTTTTGGGAGTTTAGGTCACTCCTACCAATGTGGGACTCATACTGAGTCAACATAAGTATGTTTTTGATATTCTCTATCGTGCTGGTATGTCATCCTGTAAACCTATCGATACATCAGCCTCTGTTTCCAAGCTCGATCTGTCGTCTACTATGTTATTCTCAGATCTCACTCGCTTTCGACAAATTATTGGTGCTCTTCAGTATCTCACATTTATTAGACTGGACATCTGCTATGCTATCAACAAGGTCTGCCAGTTTATGTTAAACGTATCTTACGCTACTTGAAAGGTACATTATCTTATGGCATCCACCTTACTCGTGGCTCCTTTTTATCACTTCATGGGTTCACTGATGTTAATTGGGCGGGGAGTGTTGATGATCGAAAATCTACTGGTGGATATAATGTTTTTCTTTGTACCACACATGTTTCATGGAAATCTGGGAGGCAATGCACTGTTGCTCGCTCCTCCACTAAAGCAGAGTATAAAGCTTTGGCTAATGGTACTACTGAGGTTTTTTGGTTATGCTATCTTTTGACAGATATGTGCTTTTCCCTTAGTTCTGTTACTATTATCTGGTGTGATAATTTGGGTGCTACTTATCTGTCTGCTAATCTAATTTTTCATGCTCGAACAAAACATGTTGAAGTTGATTATCATTTTGTTCGTGACCGGGTGGCAAAAAAGAAGATTCAGATTCGTTTCATCTCCTCCAAATATTAATTAGCAGATGTTCTTATTAAACCACTCTCTTACTCTACATTTGCTCTTTTACGTTCCAAGCTTCATGTGGATAACTCACCTTCAGCTTAAGAGGGTGTATTATGGAATGTGTGTAGTATGCTACATTGTAACACATATACTGCCCTAATAATATAAATAGCAAAGGTGGCTATCTCATTAGGTTAAGCCTTTTAATTATCACTAACCTTATTTCAACTTTTAAAAAGTAAAAAATAACATATAAAACAAAAGAAAACAAAATGAATTAATTTTATCTATTTTAAACATGAATTCAATTTATTTATCAATTAAATTCAAAATAAACACTATAATTAAATTCAATTACAATAAAAAATCGATTCTAACAACAACTATTCTTGTGCTATTATACTCTAATTCCTTGGCATATCATATAAAGTATATTATTATTATTATTATTATTATTATTATTATGCTCAAGGATCACCTTAAGTGATATATATGTGTACATGTTGGGTCATGATAAATAATTAATGTAGAGTATACAGAGCTATGCATTCAGGCATCTCCCGAAAGAACCCAATCAAAACCTTTTTATAATTAATTAAAAAGAAGGAAAAATAACCGCATGTGTGAGTCATTCAAGTGAGTGGGTTGTGTTGAGTTGGACCGCCGACAGGCAATGCATGCGTGCCAATTAGACAATGAACCTAGACCTTAAATAGTAGAGAGGTTCTTTTAAGATTAACGTAATCAAGCCCACATACACACACGGACACAGTCATGGTCATAGCTAGTCCCACACACTTCAGCCCTATCCTGCCAATTATATATATAATTGTCTTCACAATATCCACATCTTTGTGTCGCCCTTCCTCTCCCTTAATCTGAATACATACAGCATTGTATCACCACATCTTAATTTACATCATCTTCTTCCTTAAGTTTCTGTTTAATTTCTACTGAAATCATTCTCCTCTCACACACATACGTAGCATCAAAAGATTGGTTTCAAGAAAGCATGTACTAAAAGGCGAGGAGAGAAACAAGAAAAGTATATAGCAGTACTGCTTGTCAAGGAAAAATATGGCTAACACTGGCCCGGTGAGGTTCGAGAGGGTAGCTGCAGCTTTCAACGAGGCATCTCGGGTTATTAGGCTTTACGAGAGTGGTGGGAGCGAGCACTTCTCTCCCGACAACAGTTCTGCCGATCTTGTCAATTCTTTTATTGAAACAGAATATAGGAATCAATTTGGAGGTATTGGAGGAGATCAAAACAACAAGGGTCATCGGGATCGTCTTGAAGACTCATCGGATTGCTCTTATTCTGAAAACAAAGAAAGGTTAGAGAATTTGCTGAATATCATGGATGACGTGAGAGAAAAGATTTGCAAAGAGATTGGGTTCATAGGAGAAAGATCATCCCAAAGCTCCAAGCATAGATTGATGTCTCGTTTACGTGACCGCGGCTTTGATGCTGGTGAGTGCATTTTCCCTATCTAGTATATACACAAACATACAAATACATGTTTTTCCTTCTCGATCTGTCTTTCTATTAATTCGTTTTTTCTCTTACCTCTTATTTCTGCTAAAGGCGCGCATTTTGTGCTGTTGCAAAGAGAAATGACATCAAATTGATGTTATCTTACTTGTTTTTTCTCGTATCAAAACTATAAAAAAAAACACCTGCAATACCAAAAAAAAAAAGAAAAAAAGATGCCTTAATTTGCTTAGATAACTTGTTTTACTTGTTTTCTCTCATATCATACATACGATTTTTTTAATTTATTTTTTTTATGAACATATATATATACGAATTATTTGAATATGTATGTAAGTACAATTTTGCTCCAATGTCGGATGCCGACACTTATCTTGAATTGGGAATTTCATTTATTAACTATTTTGACCAATCAAAATTAAAATGTAGTAGCAATGTTACTTATTTGTCATCTAATTTTGTTCGCAATCGATCTGTCCTTGTAAAGGTCTTTGCAAATCACGGTGGGAGAAATTTGGGAGGCATCCAGCAGGAGATTATGAGTATGTGGATGTGAATGTTAGTGGAAATCGCTACATCGTTGAGGTGTTTTTAGCAGGAGAGTTCGAAATTGCTCGTCCCACCAGTCGTTACGCTGAATTGCTTGATGCTTTTCCCCGGGTGTACGTTGGGACGCCTGAGGATGTTGAGCAGATTGTGAGATTAATGTGCAATGCCATGAGAGAATCCATGAAAGCCGTGGGAATGCACGTGCCACCTTGGAGGAGAAATGGGTACTTGCAAGCAAAGTGGTTTGGTCATTACAAGCGGACAACATTAAATGAAGTGTCAACTAGAACGTCGGGATCGAAGTCTGATGACGAGGGCACTCCTGCAAAACGAGCTACTGGGTTTGAGGCTTTGCCGGTCAGAGTTTATTACTGCAGAGATGATATCGCAAGTAATGGTGGACTGGGAGTTAGCCATTTGACTGCTGCATTCAGAAGCAATGGCATAGACAGGTGATCAACTGATCATGATCGTTGCTAATTTAATTTCCAGAAGATTGCTTTGGTAGGTAGCTACCACTAGCCAGCCAAAGGCCAAGGCCACGGGTAAATTAAGCTCTGTGTACAAGGAAATAACAGCATTTGTTTCTTTAGGTTATACTTTTGATGATTTAGTTTTGTAACTACCTCCCATTTGGGAATCTTAAAGGGAGGAATTTTGCTTCGAAAGCGATGAATACAAAGGAAGGCACTGAAGTTTGGCGTTCTGCTAGTATTAAAAACATCCAAATTGATATCTCCATCTTCATGAAAGCACACTGGTAACTGCTGCTGCTTCAACTGTCTACAATGATAATATGAGCAAGAATTTCATTTGGAAAATATGCACATAAAACAACTGAGCTTCACACCCCATATGAAATTAACATGGTTTATATCCTCAAACAGTGCAGGACGTGTCAGAAACAAAATCCCAGATGAAATTGAAATAAAAGGCACTTCCTTTCTCAGTGAAAACGTGAAGAAAAATCACAATTTAAAAACCCATAAAAAAGTAAAGCAGTTTTAGTTAATAAATGAAATAATTGAAACACAAAATCACAATAAGCAATCAAATTTCAACTATTTAACCATTATAAGAAGATTGAATAAACACCCTATAGTCCTCCTCTTTTTTTTAAAAAAAAAATACCCCCTTTCCCGGACTTGCTCCGCTTCCTTCTCTATTATACTCGGTATAAACCATCTATCATGTTAAGTAAACAACTTCTTCCCCCCTCCCTTCCCTGATGAACCAATCGACAACAATCTCGACTCTAAAATCAAAAAACAACCCCCACTTTCCTTAAGCTCCCTTTACTGGTTCACTCCCTCTGCTTCCCTGCAAACAGAAAGAGGACGGGAAGGGAAGGGAAGGGAAGAGTAAAAGAGGGATAGGGGTTTCATTTTTCAACAGCAACCCCCTCTGCTCTGAATAAAAAGAAGGAAAAGGCAAAAAAAAACAGAGAGGTGATTCTAGACGGCTCAACACCTAATTTGAGATAGAGGGGGGAAAAAGACTCGCAAACAAAAGTGGGAAAAACAGTGTTGTGCGAGTGGGTATACAGTGTTTTCCCACACCAATTGGTTTTTTCTGTAATGTAATGCTGCAATTATAACTGTTATGGAAGTGAAAATTATGCAGCAGGTTAGAAAGGCAAACATCTATGGCTCTTGTCTATCGCTTGACTCTTTCTTTCTTCGATCAGTCCTTTTTCCTAACCCTCGGGAGCTAGGAGTCCAGGTAAAGCAGATGAATATTCGGGGGTTAACAGACAGTAGGGGTGAAATTCGGTGGAGGCTGTTGATTAGCTCGCAGTTGGGCGGTAGAGGCACGGCCAGGAGTTTCAGTTGACCGAGTCCGAGTGGATCCATAACCACCTAGGCACCTATGGCAAAGACAGTGCAATACTTTCCAAGTCGAGAGCTCGCATCGGAGGCAAAGGTTAAGAGGTGGATTAAGCTCCAGTTTCACTTTTAATGACGATCGACTGTTATGGTACCATAGAGATTATTTTGCCAGCAAGGTTGGATTGAAAGAAAGCCACTTTTTAATCTTGTCTTCAGAGAATTGCTTGCCATGGTACCACAGCCTTCCACTAGGCAAAGGCCGAGGCCATAGTTTTAAGATGGGGCCAGTTAAGTGTCGGGTTTTAGATTTTGATCGGTTATTAGATCTTAATCAAATTAATTTTTTTAAAAAAAATTAAAATAATATTATTTTAATAAAAAATAAAAACCAACAAATTTATAATTAAATTTTATCGGACCAATCAGGTTAACCAAGTTTTTTTTTCATTTATTTTTTTTAACTCAGCTCAATTTTAATTCTGAATCAATCAAATCCCAAATTAACCCGTTAGTTTCAAAACTATACCGAGGGCATTACTAAAAGCTTTTCCGCGTGCTTTTGCTTTTTTTTTTTTAATCAATAAAGATGATTCAAACGACATATAAAGTATTTCAATTTTTTCTTAACCCAAAAAAATTTACTATGAAGGTTTTGAATACAGAAAAATTTAAAGATCATTTAATAATAATGTTAGTATTTTTATGAAAAAAAATATTAGATGACTTAAAACAATAAATAATTTTAAAAAATCTTAAATTTTAAAGAAAAAAATGTTAATTTTTAATTTCATTAATACTCTGAATTTTTTGTATATCTGTTTTAGAAAAAAAAAAGTTTGTGTGTGTGTGTTACCTAGATGGTTCAAATAGTATTTATCATAGTTTTTAAACCCGGCTCGGTAAAAGGCCCGGGTTTCGGGTTTTGAATTTTGACCCGGTCACCCGGGTTAATTTAAAAAAAAAATCAAAACGATGTCGTTTTAGTAAAAAAAAATCAACGGGTTGTAATCAAGTTTTTGAACGGGTCTTATCTGGTCAACTAGGTAGCCGGGTCATGTCAGGTTTTTCCTTCAATCCAGTTTGATTCCAACCCCAGGTCGGTCGAGTCCTGGGTTGACCTGCCAGGCCAGGCTGGATTTCAAATCTATGGTATTTATACTCTCTAAACCTTATCATTTCCATAAAAAAGAAAAAAGTCGAAAAATCTTATGCTTTCGGTGACATTAATGAGAGGGAAAAAAACTCTTATATATTATTGATGAGACTGCATACATGGGTCCCTTAAAAAATCTTATTCACACTTATAAGTATAGAGAAATCTTTATTTTACTATATACAATTATTTTATATTGAAAGATATGATGATTTATCGTGTCTTTAACATTTATATTGTAAAGGATTATCTAGAATCAAGCATAGAGCCTTAACATTGGTAATGTTTAAGTTCTTTAGGACTAATATACTTGTCAAACTCAAGTTACTTTGGGCTTATTTGACTGTCAAATCCAAACACTTTAGACTTAACTGTTCACCAAGTTTAGATACCTTAAGTCTAGTATATGTGCTAGATCTACATTACTTTGAACTTAGTTGTCCACCAAGTCCAGACACCTTAGGTGCTAATATTTACCAAACCCACATTGTTCTGATCTTAGTTGATTGCCAAGTCTATATATCTTAAACTTGGATAACTACTAAGTTCAAGTATATTAAGTTTGATATGTTTATTAGACCTTACATTACTTTGGACTTAGCTGACTGCCAAGTCAATATATCTTGAACTTAGCTAACCATTAAGTTCAAGTATCTTAAATCTGACATGATCGTTAGATTTATGTTATTTTGCACTTGGTTAGTTGTTATGTTCATGCATTTTGAACTTAGTTGGTTATCGAGTCTATGCTGATTATTTACCAAGTTTAGGTATTTTAGAGTTGATATTTTTATCAAATTTATATTATTATGATTATTAATAATAATGTGATTGATTGATTGTTAAATTTAAATATTTTTTAAAAAATATATAATATTATTGTAGATTTGACTTAAACATCAAATCCAAACCAAGTTTATATAGCTTAGATTTAACACAGTATATTGAATTTAATATATTCGTCAAATATTTTTATTATAAAAATATTTAAAATAAAAATCTTAATAAAAAATTTACTGGTCAAAGCCTCCGAGGTGATGGGCACCCAATTTCTTTTTGTAATACAACTATACAAGTGTTGTGGTGAGGGATATCGCTTTCAAAGTGATTAGATTGGAGATGGGATAAATAAAAAGAACAGAACAGACTATTAATATAAGATCCTTTGGCCTTTGATGCTCTCTGCTTGGTTCTGCTTTAACATGCTCCTCTTTTCTTTTCTTTTTCTTTCCTTTTTGGTTCTTTTGAAATGTGCAATGCAAGGAGGGAGAGAGAGGGAGAGAGAGAGAGAGAGAGAGAGAGAATGTAGTCACGGATAGACGCAGGCTGATGGGAGATTCAAAGCAGAGAGCCTGGAAAGTGACGATTGATTGATTGATGTAAGTGAAGGGTCTCTTGATAAGGCTAAATCCGATGCCATTTCCCACTGCTCTCCCTTCTAATCTAATCTAATATATCTCTGTCAAAGACAGACAGACAGACAATAATATCAATAGATTGTGAGAAGCTCGGTAAGCAGATCAGTCAATCGGAGAGGGGACAATCCACCTCACACAACAGCCGGCCAGTTAGCATGTCATTTGATATAGCTACAGCCGCTTTGGCAACTCGAGGAGAAGGCCATTTTTTGTGTGCCTCCCCTTGGTGCATGTAGCTTACCCAAAAACATCCCAATACACGAAGACTTAAATGAATGAAAGCACCGTGACCGGAGAAGAAAAGATGTGAAAGCGGGCAGGTGTGTCTTCCCGGTGCTACAGGCTGCTTTTTATATCGAGTCTCTCGCTGGAAGAAACATCTGAGCCGCACATCTAAAGCTCAAGGCGAAGCTTGTTTATGTCATCACTCCGTGCTGTTGCCCTGCCCATTCAAAGATGGACCAGTTTTCCTTCTCCACTAAAAGGCCCATTCAAAATAAAGTCATTTGGACCACCCCCTCTCGTAGCAAAACCCTCTTCGTCTTTCCAGATGGCTAATGAAATCTTCAAAGGCAAAGTAGCCACCGAAACCAATAATTGGATCAAATATCAGCAACCTCCCCTCCCCTCCCCTCCTCTAGAGGGAAAAAAGAGATAGCGAAAGGTAAGGCAAGAGTCAAGTTTTGAACTCCCAAAAAGAGTTAACCTTTATATTTATTACGTAACCGCCCTTGCAATCTTTCTCCATTCACTGTTGGTAGACATAAATAACCCCAAACCGCGTTCAAAACCAAACCTTGAAAAGCCCATCATTCCCCTCTCTCTCTACATTTGTTTTAATAAAAATAATAATAGGAGGCAGAGAGAGAGAGAGAGAGAGAGAGGAGAGAATTTTATTTTCCTTTTCCTTTTCCTTTTCAATTAGCTAATTGTACAAGAAAGGAAAGGATAGGAGAAGGATTGCTACTAGTAGTAGATCCGGCACCGGTTTGAAAGTAATAATGGAAGGAGTCGGGGCACGGCTGGGGAGGTCTTCCACTCGCTACGGGCCGGCCACGGTGTTCAGTGGGCCGGTGAGGAAGTGGAAGAAGAGATGGGTCCATGTCAACCCATCATCCAACCACAACAGCTTTCACTCTCACCACCATAACGCTACTACTAATGCTGCTGCTGCTTCTTCTTCAGCCGCTAATCATTCGAGCTCTTCTAACGGTAATAACGGCTCCCATCTATTGCTTTACAAGTGGACCCCTTTGTCTCAATCCAACGGTTCCTCCTCTACTACTAACCACTTCAACGGTAATATTATTAATACTACTAACGAAAATGCTAATCTCTCCAATGGCGACGTCACCGAGGAGCCTCCCAGGCGTAAATTCAAATACATCCCGGTATTGTTTTTCGTTTTCTTTTCTTTGGTTCAATTGGATTCATTGTTTTTTTCTTTTTATGATCTTGGTTTTAAAGATTACATGGGATTTTGTGGAATTAGGTTGCCTGATTTAGATCTGGATCCTGGATGAACAGTGCCTTTTGTTTTCTCAGTAAAACCCTAGCCTAACAAATAGAGGAATTCTGGAGAAAATACTTCACGGGTTTTGTTAGATTGCCAGGATTTTATGAGGGCTTTTTGAAAGTTTTTGTTTTTCTTGTTTGCATTGATGTTTATTTGAGAAAAGCGAACTAAAATAACAAGTGCCAATGGCGATTCAGGCTTGCACAAGGGACAGATTGGGCTAGATACTGAAAAAGATTGCAAGTCCAGTAGGATTTCAAAGCTATAATTCTCAGTCACCCTAGGACATTGTGGACTTGGTACCGAAAGACTGCCTCACTGGTAGTATTTGTAGACTGTGATGTAGACACTTTAACTTTATGACATCTTTTTCAAGTTTACTTTAATTTGCTTTTTGGCTACCTTCTAGAGTTTTCAGACATGTAATTGGGTATAGATTCCTTCCTCATTCTATTGGCAATATAACAAATATTCCATTTCGTGGGTTTTCCCTGATCCCAAAAGGTTTTCCTAAGTTAATTACGAGGAAAATGACATTGTTGGATAGTGTCAATTACACTACAGGTAGTTACAGTTATAAAGCCTTTCTGGTACAAGAAAACTTGCATGAGTTTTACACCTGTAAAGCACAATACGTTTGGTTATGTGGTAATCAGTGTAGTTATATCAGTCAAATACACAGAACATGGAATGATGTTCAGCTGAAATGAATGAGAGAACACAACCGTGTTTATGCTAATCGTCTGTGGTTTTCATTTTTCACTAGCTTATGCCTGGTTGACTAGCACAAACAAAAGGTAAACTAGAGATTCAGTGATGGTTCAAAGTAAGGTGTCGGTGGATGCACCCATGGCTCAGTTAGAACTTGGGTTGGTCCGAATTGCTAGCATAAATGTCAATTAACTTTAGGATATTTTCCTTCAGTTCAATGTGTCTGGTACGCATGCCCTAGTTAAAGTTAATTGGCAGTTAGCTGTCTTAGCTTGATTTATTTGAATGGTAATAAGGACAGAGCTATTGATTTAGCAATACAAATACCGTTTTTTGGAAAATACAGTTATCATGCATCAAATCCTCTATAAATCTAATTATTCTCATGTTCCAAGCATGTTCAATGAGGCTTCAGAAATTGGAATGCCCTTGTAGCAATCAACGAAAGGCTTTATTGGAGAGATTTTTAGAGCCTCTTTGCTTGTCCTTATTGAGTACAATTGTTCCTTATCCTCAAGAATAGAGAAAGTGAGAAACTAAAGCTTGTAAATGATGATATAGCGTGCCTACAGTTGTTGTGGGTTCAGTGTGAAAGAAATGCTGTAGAATTACTAAATCACAAGGCAGTAGCAAAGTTTTGTGAGGCTGTCTGTATGCTGGCTACTCTCATTGCAATGCGAAGCTAATGACATCTACCCATTGGTTTTTTGGTTGGTCTGCAACTCAATATTATAGCAAGCCAATATCCTGAAAGTTGTCTTGTTAGTCTAAGTTGAGTGCAGTAGATCATTATTGGATTGTCAAGATGTACACATGACATTTATATATCTTACATTGCGGGCTTTAAAATCTCTGGGTGCTATGAGTGATGTCCTACATCATATGTCTAGGGTTACAAAACAATGCATCTAGTTATAAAAAAGTGCTGTGGTCACCATTCATCTAGCTTTGGAAGACATGGTGCTTCATTGTGGCATGAAGATGGTACTGCCACACATTTTGAAACAGTTGCGTGGACAAAATTCTTGTATAGTTTTCCTTTTATTCTATTTGTCACACACTATTAACATGTCGGTGTGTTTAATGCACATAAGGAGAGTGGTTTTTAATTATTCGGTGATTGGTTGAACTATGAACCAAGCAGTAATTTTATTGAAGTTGCTGTTGATAGAGAGAAATTGAAATGAAATTGTGATTGGAGAGCGCAAGATTTGGAGACTTTTTTTCCTGGTACAATCTTTTCTTAATTGACTGGAAAAAAAAAAAAAACAAGAGGCTGTCTGGTACCTTCAAATGGTGGCAAGTCAGTGGTGATAATCTTTTCTTAGTTCCTTGTGTAAACATGAGTATGCTGCTGTAATACTTGACTTAAAGCTAAATGAAATAGTATAGTAAAAGCTTTTCCAGGTAGGGGCTTTTTATGGAAGCTCATAGATCTTCATGTATGGGACCATGGATTTCCATTGTGTTATGGTGGAAGAGCTTTTGGAGATTGTGAACTGTGTAGGAAACAGACAGGATTGTGTACCTAAAGCATTACTTTGGGTTCTATAGTAAGAGCAAAACAAAAGAGTGTGCAGAGTAAATTTTTGGGTTACACATTTTTGGTTTACTGGACAGTTTTTGCTAATGAAGATGAAATCTTAAATTTCATCAGTCATTGATTTTGGTTATATTCCATGTGGTGTTGTTTTTTCAATAAATCTGACATTTGTTTTTTCATGAATTATAATTTCTTTCAATTCTACTTTGCTTTTGTCTTGTTAACTAAGCTCATTGTCTGTTATTCGGCCTGTCTGACCATGCAGGTTGATTTGCTAGAGAAACAGAAAAAAGAGGCTGAAGAACAAGAGGCATCAGAAAAGTTTGACGATGAATCGAAACCAAGTGATACTGACCCTAATGCTGCAGAGCCAGTTTCTAAGAGTGACAGTGCCGATGAAAAACCTGACATCAATGATGTACCCATGGAAGAAAATCAGGTGAATGGTTAATGAATTTATTTTCTTATTTACTATCCATATAGGGTGTCTTGTTTGAAAAGTCCATAAATTCCATATGGCCTAATTGGACACCACAATTCACTTCTTAGCTTTCCAAAGGCAAGCATACTCGGTATGCTGTTACTCCACAATATACAGAAGTATTGTGTGAGGAATGTGATAGAATGTTCTCATTTGAAGTTCTTATCGCAAGTTTCCGTCTAATTTTGGCTTGAACATACTTCAATCTCAGGATGGTAATCAGGTGGTACGACAAGACCTGAATGAAAGCACTTTGGATTTGAGTCTAGGCCTGCTCTCTTGATGGTGACTGATTCAAAAGACCTGTCCAGAGATGGGCAGTTGAAAAGAGTGAAATCGAATGGTGTTGATAAATTGCGGAACCATTTCTTAAGATTATTGACATATAGGATTTTTACCAAATGGTGTATTTTGTTGCGAAATCGGAGACAATTTTCCCTATGATCTATTTGCCCGCCAGCTACTGAGGGCAAGGGTGTGAGTGGCAAATGCATTAACTTTTAGTTCTTTCGAAGACCTGTACTGAGCTGATTGCATCTTGTAAGATGACAACATGTATTTTTTTAATTATTGAACAATTGATTTCCCCCCCTTTTTTTTTTTTTTTTTCTGGTTTTCTTGAAATGTCATTTGAGACTTGTGGTTTTGTATGCCCAAAGGCAAAACGATAGTTGATTGAATCTTCTGTTCCAAACATAATGTTAATGACTACTTTCTCTAAACTTGAAAGTGATGTTAGGATTGATCTATGAACCTGGTGGTTTCTGGTTTCTAGACCAACCACCATGAATTTCATCCGTGTAGCTGCTTGGTTTAAACTTGGATTGATGCAGGCAGGACTGATGTGCGCACAGGCGGTCTCAATTTAAGGAAAAGCTACCGGTGGATCTTTATTACATTTCTACTTCTATAGATCTCTTTCTTGTTATTGATGAATCAAGGCATGAGCCAATGATACTAGGGAAGAGTGAGAGTTAGGTGGTAAAGAGTTGAGTTGAGGGGTTTTTTCTATTAATTTCATCTTTTTTTTTCTTTTAATTTCATGTATGTATTGAATTCAACGATTTTAATTAAAAAAACATGAAGGGAGCAGGAGATGATCTCCATCCGTTTTTATTATTGGCAAGGCATGTTAGATAGAAGATGATTGAACCTATGCGACTCCAGGGACAACAAATATTGAACGATTGAAGAGCAATTTACAAAGTAAGATTATACAGTTGCTCAAACTAGCAAGAACTGCAAATTATTCACTCAAAAGGAAATAAGCAACAGATAGCTCTTGTGGTTATCATGGCTTTCAAAAGCACAACGAAATCTTCTTCCACTTACCAATTGCCGTATCCATATCACAGCTAAACCATCCAAAGCCTTGCGAGAAGGCAGAGTGGCTTCGTTACAGGAGATTCAAAGTATGATTATTCCTTCGCAACCGCAGCTTCTGCCTCAGAAAAGTAATCATGCCTGGAGATGTAGAAGTGCTTATAAATCTTTAATGGCAATAGCTGGAATGATTCATTAATTAAAGAATTCAAGCTCTGCTTCCTGTATTTTTCTACAGATTTGGCACATGCTTGTTGCACCCATAGAAAGATTTACAGCACAAGATTTGATCACAAAAGTTATAGAAATGGAAGTGGGAAATTAAAGACGAGCCACAATTTTTCAATTACGAAACACAAGTGATGTGCATGGTGGTGTTATTATTCCTAGGAGATGAGAGGAGCTTGAATGGTGCAATCTGGTGCCCTGCCCAACTTATCTCTCATCTTTCCAATGTTGATGGAGAGGAGTATCTTCTTCCTTCTTTTTAGTATTTTCTGCCATGAATTGTATAATGGCTATAAATACCAAGGTTATTTTCAGTAAAGAACAAGCTTAAAAATCCAAGACAGAATTCTCCTCTGCTACGTTGCTTCTTTGTTAAAAAATCCATTGCATTTCACTGAATAATAAAATACCACATCTTCCATTTAATTTCTGGAGGTTCCCCATTTTATATTAACTAGTAACTGATAGATTCACAGAAGGGTATCGTATTCCTCCTATCCAATCATAATCACGAATAAAATTCAAGATTTTCCATTGAAGGCTCATACGCAATTCATAATTCAGTTGTTGGAGTGGTATGAATATCCAATGCCATCCCTCCTGGATTCATTTTGTAAATCAAAACCCACAGAATCCTGTTCTATATTTCAAATTATTTGGTGGACCGAAGAAAGAAATATATTGCCGCATTGCTTGCCTTCCCTGTTCAATGGCCTACTCATACCTGCCGGCCGGCTTCATCTCGTCTAGAGTAGACGCGCTTCCTCCTTTTCCTTTTCCTTCCCCAGGCCCAAACAATTAAACAGCATTCACAAAATACCCTCAGCCGACGTCGTTTATGAGTTCCCTATAAATATAAATAAAGCAGGCTTTTTTATCAATCTGCGGGCCCCTCCTTCTAGAGAGAGACTAGAGGAAGAGAGAGAGAGAAAGGAGGACAGAAAAGAAGCGAGGAGTGGATTATCTCTCGCGAGGGAGCACGCAGCAATGGATTCCCAGACGCAAAACACATCTCTGCAGCGCCTTCAAAACGTCGAAAAGGTAATTTATTTGTTTAATTGATTTGACGACTTGAAATCTGGTTAGCAGAGATTAGTTATTTGTTTTGGATGGGGGCATCAGACAGTGGTTAGGGTTTTGGAGGTAGCAGGAGGAGTAATGGATGAGCTTTCAAATCCAACAGGTCCTCGAAAAGAATTCATCAACAATCATTGCCGTGACTTCATGCAAATGATCAAGGTCTAAGCCCTTCTTCCTCTAATTTTTTTTTTTAAAAAAATTGTTTTCTTTCAATTATTATAATTTAATTGCTGTAACGAGCAGGATATTCAGTTTACTCTGAGGAATGAAATAAAAAGTGCTTGTGAGTATCGTCCCTTCGAGAAGAGTGATTACACTTGTAGAATCTCTAATGAAATCTGTCTCAGCAAATTGGAACACACCCTTTCTCAATTGGATCTCATCACCCAAACTATCGTTCCTCAATACCACCATGCCCATGATTCTACTACTTCTTCTGCTTCCTCTCCCATGGATTTCTAGGTACTCTTTATCTCCCTGGGCTCTCACCTTTACTTGCTTCTTTCCCTCAATGCAATCTTTATTTTGCAGGTCTTGGAGAGGAGATTCTACTTTCTGGTTTTTCCAATATCTGTAAGCATGTGCCTTTGACCATGCTGATTGTTTCTTGATCATCAGCTACTTCACATGTGGGGTCTCAATGTTGTCAAACAATCACCCTTGTTCTTTTGTTACTGCCACCTTATCTAAACCTCCTGTTTAAATTTTCTTCATCCATCTATCCACTTTATTGTAAGTTTTCATCTTAGACATATGTGCTAGCTCCTCGATAGACTAATGAGCTTTTTTCATACATTATTGGCGTGTACTCATCTATTTATCTGTTCCATTTCTGATATTGATTTTTCGAGTTGCCTAAATTTTTCAAGCAGGCTCACCTTGTCTTTCCCGGTTCTTTTGGTTGTCCATTTGAATATAAGAATCATTTGTTTATACAAATAGCTAGAGTGTAAATTAACTAATGATGATTGTCATTCAACCATCCTTTTCTCAATATTCTCTAAAAGCTCTATGTAGTAACTACAAATTGACGACTTTAGGACCCCCCTGCATTCAGATGTAGTTCCAGTTAAGTTTGGGCTGCTCTGAGCTGACACGGGGGGGGGGGGGGGGGGGGGGGGGGGGGGGGGGGGGTAACAATGCACATGATAAAACCTTTTGCAAATCATGGGGCTAGCTGGAGATGGTTCTAAGAAAATGAGATTGGGGATCACAATGCGGAAGATGAAACCTTTTCGGTTGCAGTTATCGCTGTGCAAGCTTTATGGCCTTGTTGCAGCCGCTGCAAATCATGGGCCGGAGATTGTTGGTGTTTGGATTTAAGAAAATGAAAGCTAGTATTTGGTGAGCCAAGTTTTGTAACCATCCAAGAGATAAGCTACGTTTGCGCTGTCACATGTTTGTTTCTATCAGCAGAATAGCTCTGAAACTTGCTTATATCTGCGTGTTCATTTCATGGAGCAAGGTGAGCCCGTTTTGGTACCCATTTTTTCGTGTCAACACGGAGCAGAGCACGCGTTACATCAAAACTCGCATGGCATTTCGAAATATCAGAAGGCCCTTTTGTATGAAGGTGCGAAACCGTCTTGATAAGGTCAGTCATCCAGCCCATCTTGTAGAAAGCCAGACTCGATTGCTTGAGGCCTTTGTTGTATGGCATGCAGTCACTAGTTGGGTGCCTCGCTCAACCAAAAAAATGAAATGGGTACTTCTCTTCATTAGAAAGCTTAATAGCTAATAGATCTCAGGGGCCTTGATAAATTGTAAACTGGTGAGAATGAACCCACAGGACTGGTTTCATTGTTGGGGCAGAGTGAGTGTATAGCAAGAACACCATGGCACATCGACCCAGTGAGGATCTTGCTCGGTCCAGAAAAGGGTTCTAATAGCCCAAACTATTACAGAACAGTAAAAAATGGAGACACCTTTGTTGCAAGTGCATTCAGCTTTGGTTGCAGCCAGGTTGTCTCTTCAAGCTCGGTGAGCTCCTACGGCATCAATCATGAGACCCGAGTATTCTTCTCTAAAAGCTCCAAGCCCATGTCGCTTCTTCGTATGCAACCATGGTCCAAATAACATTCTAACCATAACGGGTTTTGGACTCAACTAAACACATCTTCACCCCCTCGCCGTGATGGATTCCCTCTGAATATGTGCGCTTTTTTTTAGCGAAGTGATGGAGGGTGTTTTTGTTTTGGTAGGAATAGAAAAGAAAATTTAATCATTTATGGTTATTTTTATTATATAAAAACTAATTAGTCATATCATCTAAACTTTTAATTTAAACAGATTTTTATAACAATGGAAAATAATAAATTTGGAGAGAAAAATGCTTAACGGATGCAGCCGTTAAGTTTGGGTCACCATGGAAGACCAAAGACAATGCACCAGCTTCTGCTGACACTGACAACAACAAGAAGGCCAATAGCAATTTTTTCATGGACCCTCCTCTTGAGCACTGCTATATTCTTCATAGCAGGTTTTTTTCCAGCCCAAAAACCCATATTTCTTCTTCCTCCTCTTGTCAAACCATGGCTGCTTCTCGTAGCTTTGTACTATGGCTTCATGGACTGGTGACTCGGGCCCTGCCAATGTACTCATCAAGACTCTCCTATTAGCTGATAGCGTTTGTATTTTCTGGACTGATAATGGCAGAGAATCGTGGTCAATTGCTTGAGAATTAACTTAGATTGATTTTGTGAACTTGTGGTAGAGTATGCTAGCATTTTTTAATATTGGTTGAGGATTCACAGGGAGAGGAGAAAGCATAAGGTGAAGCTAACAAAAAGAATTAGTGTGAAAGGAAATCATGAGAAGTCTATTTTAGTGCTCTGAGTTTTCAGTAATGCACAGGATTCATTGCTTTTGGAATTTGAGATTGGACTGCATATTGAATCAGCAGATATATAGAATGCAGCGGGTCACCTGAAACAAACCAATTTAATGGCACAATTCACTACGAGTTTAAGAAGATCACATCATGTGGTGCTTTATGCTGGTCCTTCCCTCTTTATTCTTTACACTGTTTTGTCACAATCTATCTGTTTTGTGATTGGTCATGCCTTGTATAATTATGTGACTGTTTGTTGTTTTTCTTACAATCTTATTAATTTCGGTGATTTAGTTAAGGAGTAACTATTTCATTTAGTTAGGGATAATTGAGGTCAGGGCTTGTTCAATTCAGCTAATCTCTGACTGGTGATCTGAATGGATGTTCTAGTTAGACAACTCGATCATTGTTGTGGGTTTGGGGTTTTATGCATTCTAAGGAATTGATTTGCTTTTTCGTGGTTCCCTCTTTATGTGGTTTTGAATAATATTTTCATAGGGCTTTATATGAGAAAATTTGCTGAACTCTATGTGTGTGCAAAATTGTTTGAAATAGCTGTTGCATGTTTGTTCAAAATGGTTAGGCTGGTTATGGAGGAGAAAGGCAAGAAAATCTCTGGGCAGCACACATTCTCTGGAATTTCTCTTAGATTCGAACCCTAGCCTCTAACAGCTGCCTTTTCTTCCTCGAGGGGATAACTCCCAATTGGTATTGTTGCTGTTTCATTACCAATGGTTAAATTCTGTTTGTTACCAATCGCTTATCAATTAGGAATGTCATCAGTTAATGGCGTGATATACAATATTTATCGTTGTCGATACTGATTCATTAGAATTTTGGAATTTGGTGGGGATTTGACAAGGACGAGAAGTGAAAAGTCTGGAAATGTCATGTCTTTTATCAATTTACGTGTAGGTTGTTATTTTAATCGTAACAAATGGAGAGCACAGATTGAACCTAACAAGAAGAGTTAGTGGAGAAAGATGTCACCGGGGAACCTTCTTTGGTTTTAGGTACTGTGAAGACTACATAGGACATTGGATCAGATGCATTGCTGTGATTTCCCAGAAAAAAAATTTATTCAGTGGCACAATTCATTAAGGGTTCAAGAAAATCATATCGTGTGGTACTCTCTGTGTGTCTTTCTCTTTTGTTGCTCTGTTTTTCTTACTTTATTTTTCTGTTTTATGATTTTTCAGAACAATCAGGTGGATTACCACTCTTAAATATTGATGTATTTGATTTACCTTCACCTTCATTGTTTTTGATCACTTTTATCTCCAATTTATAATCCCCTTTTGTTTTTTGGGTGAAACAGGTTTTAACATAGTGCCCATCTATGTGGTTTATTGATTATAGAGTTTCAGATCATATTACTCTTCCTAATTTCCTTCTTTTGGGTGTCTTCTTTTGGTTGCTTAATGTACCCTTCCCCCCTTCTTTTCAAATTTTTTTAATTTTTATTCATATATACCCATAGATGAGCTCATCATTGTGTATGCAACCTTACAAGTTGTTCATTTTAACAGTGAGATATTTTCAAATTTCTTGCTTCATGCAACCCATTTCTCTACTAAGTAGTCCGTGGCTTGTCCTTGTAGATGGCGCTAAAATGCCATCTTGGTTTGACATCCATGAGATACCTATGACAGCTGTAAGAAAGTTTTCTACATCTTTTCAGATTGGTCTCTCCTGACTACATTCCAGACCTCTTAATCCCAATTCTTCTGTCTTATCTTATAACACATTACACAATTGCATTGGAAAACACCTTGTTTTTTTTGCTGGAAATAAATGGTGTTCACAATGGATTTATTGTTAATTCTTGTGGTTGGATATTTCTTTTCCTTGATTTCTGCAAATTTGCTAGCAGCGAAGGCAAATGTGTTTTCCGCCTATTGTTCTCCTTCTTAGGTTTCACCAGCCAACTCTCCATCTTTCCCTAAATAAGCTGGAAACTCTTTGTATAGCAATTTCTGTGATAAGCTTGTATATTGTTGATGCATGGTGTTTCTGCATTAACTTTTGATTAATTGTTCGCAGGCCAAATTATCTTAATCTTCTGATACTGAAAGAATTGACCTATGATCTTTAGATATTGTAGCTGCAGCTTGATTGAATTATTGCCCCTATATTAATGCCTATAATATCTTTTTTTTATTTGCTTGTTTCTGTTTTAAAATACTAAATTCAGTGTTGGGATGATATACACTCACAGAGTACCCATGTATGGAATAAGTTATGCAAGCCTTATGCGATGCTGCATGATAAAGAAACACATATAGCTAGTTTATCTATCCATTTTCTTTTACTCAAATCTTGAGATGATCCTTACAGTACTTTCCTCAAATATCCAAGATGGAAATGCTGGTTGCTTTTGATGCCATAACAGATAAGTTGCGGATTTTGTGTGTTGTAGTAAAGTTTGTTTTTTCAACAGCCTTCAGGATTCTCCAAAAGATGAAAGCCGTTCGTTGAAAGCTGTTCGGAATGTGCATGCAATAATGGACAAGGAAATAGCTGCTGGGACAAATCCTGAGAATGTATTTGTGTGTGGATTTAGCCAAGGAGGTCTCTTTACCGACACCACTTTGAAAAATGATCATGGTTTTTTTGGGGGACTTTCAGTTTCTAACGTCTTACAGGTGCCTTGACCTTGACTAGTATTTTGCTGTACCCAAAAACTTTAGGAGGTGGCGCAGTCTTTAGGTGGATGGGTTCCCTTTAATTCTTCTATCATGGAACATATTTCACCAGATGCAAAGAGGGTACTTCCAGCGATAAACACAAGTGCTATCCAATCTCAGAGTTGGAACATGTTGATTCCCCAGAATTCTATTCTAATATGGTTTCCACTGCTGTCATCATATTTCTGTCATAGTATTGCCAGCTACCTTTATCTTAGTTATAACGTTTATCGCTCTCCAATTGACTAGTAATTAGGAATATCACTTCTTGGATTGCATAAGATTAATCCAGCTTTCAACTGTGTACAGACACGGATTCCGTGGTTGCATGAATGGCTGATCGAACAGTTTTGTTTGAAGCTGGACAAACAAGGCCTCGTTTCCTTGAACAAGTTGGTATAAGCTGCGAGTTTAAGGTGACATATCTTGATCTCTCAAATTTTTCTGTTTGTAATCATTCAATGCATGAAAACCATGGTTATCCGAAATTGTACTGGCTTATCCTGGTCTTGGTCAGTCAATAAGCAACGAGGAGTTAAAATACCTGGAATCGTGGATCAAGACTCGTCTGCCAAGTTCTTCATA
>JAAWWB010002185.1:0-25002 GCA_018804465.1 Populus tomentosa | reverse complement strand
TTCTATTTTTCATATTTTTAATCAGTTAAGACCAGGAAATGTCCGCTGCTCTCTCGATAATAGCACGGAGGATTGATTGTACATTTAGTCCTTTTACTCTTGATATTTTCATAATGTGCCCACTCAACTATTATTATTCTTATTTATCTGATCCTTCTACTCAAGAAAGTATTTTAATAAGATCCCTCCATCCAATTTACATTGGGTTAATTACAAGGTTGTTCCGGAGGTGGTTCTTGATTTTCAATTGATACGAAAAGGTTCAATATCGATTTATTTCAATGTTCTATTTCAAAAGTTAATATTATAATATATAGCATGATTTTTATATATTTAAAAATTATTATTTTTGATGAATTTTCTATTCCAGTTCGTATAAAAAACTTAGCTAATTAAGTAAAAATATATACATGTAATGTAATGTTATTGCATCATTATATATTATAGAAAAAACTAGCTATTTGATCAATGTCTTACTGCATGTTAGATATTTTTTTTTCTATAAAAATTATACATGCAAGTTTTTTCAATGTATTTTTATAAATAAAAAAATTTAAAGTGTAGATAAAAAAAATTGATGCAGGTATGTAATTAAATAAATCGATAAATAAATATGTTAATAAATAAAAAAAATTATTAATGATAACTAAAAAATAAAAAAACATGTATAAATCAAGATATTTAATCTTGCAATATAAAATATTTATCCAGTTATGTTTACTAATTTTATTTATTAAAATATTTTTTATTAAATTAAATTATAATAAAAATAAATATACACATTAAATTAAATAAAAAAATATTGTGTGATACTGCATATATTATAAATATTAAATTGATTGAATAAAATAATAATAAAATATTTTTTTTATTTTTTAAATGGACGAACAACCTACTGTTTGACCATATTAAAAAATATACGCAAACAACATATTACCTGCAAGTTTAGATTCTAGCCACCATTATAGTGGTTGAAAAAATAAAAGCAACGTTTCACTTGCTCTAAAAACTTATTTTAAAATTATTTCAACCTAAAAAACTTTATTATCATCTTTTGAATACCTATAAACAACCCATTAAACTACAAAACTTAAAATCAAACTAGATTAGATTTATCTCTCTCGATTTAGATTTGTTTTTTTTTCGAGTAATATTGAGATTTTAAAACACGACGATCAAACCTATCTCATCGTGTGGAACCTGTGGATACCCAAAAAATCTATTTTAATGGTCAGAAATGGCTTGAATGATGATTTTATTTCTCATCACCAAAATCGAATGGCCCCTTTCCCTCTCTTCTCTTTAACCTGAATTGAAAGATTATATAGATAAATTTTTATAAAAAGAGTAATTTTTTAAAATTTAAAAGGATCTAAATTATATAAATGAAGTTATATTTAAAAATTGAGAACTTAAGTATATTTTTTATGAAATACCTAGTGCGCCATCTATGTTTGGCATCATTTTTATTTTGGTCTTTTTTCTTTTAATTTCACCCAGTCTAAAAAATAAAAAACAACTAGTCTTTAATTATAATCAAATTATCCAAAATAAAATTTAAATGATCAAAATAAATTATTAAAAAATAAACAATAAATCCATAGTATTTCATAGGTATATTAAGAGTGCCTTTCTATAGTAAAAAAAACATATATTTTATTTTATATATATATAAAGGATAATATTATTCCAACCAGTAGATAGGATTCAATAAAATTTGTAGATAATTTTGTTAGATAAAATTTGATCAACATTATAAGTGATGTAATGAAGAATTTTGGTGAAAAAAGTCTATCTTTAACCGGTGAAATGGAATGATGGGTAAAGCGACTCGAAGACGTTATAAAATGAGATTTTAAATAATATAAAATATATGAATATTTATTCTGTTTTTTTAACTAATATAAAACTCGGACATACCGGATCGGATGGAATGGAATGATATTGACAACCATGGTTAACTAGCACAAACATCCTTGTCTTTTCACTTTTTTTAATGAGGTCCCTTATTAGTTAATATTCTTAATTTGGCCCCTTTTATTAAACTCTGTTACTGAATCACATCCTTCCGTTGACTTTTACACGTTAAATATCGATGAAGCTTGACATTCAAGTCCCACCGCTTGGTATCTTTTATCTATCATGATTTACCGTTTTATATTTTTTTTTTCTTACAAATTTTACGTTTTTTTCTAAAATTAAAAAAAAAACTAAAAGAATAAACAATACAGTAACATTTATTTATAAACATGAAAAAATGATTATAATTATTTTTTAAAATATTTTTCACTTAAAAATATATTAAAATAATATTATTTTATTTTTTAAAAAATATAATGATCTAAAAAAATATTAATTTTAAGTAAAAAAAATAAATTTTTTTAAAAACACTGCAAAAAAAAAAAAACCGACCTTAAATTGATTTAATTTTTTTATTTATTTTGATATACTAATATTATAAATAAAAAAAATCTAAAAATTTTATTTTAATATATTTTTAAATAAAAAATATTTTTACACCCCCATTACCAAACAAAGAAACAAAAAAACATTGCAAATCACGAACAATTGGACAGCAGTGAACTCTGGTTTTATGAACCAGATCCCCAAAAAAAATAATCTCTTGGACATCAGTCTAACTCTGCTTTTATGCCAGCCATAAACACACAAATCCACCTTTCCTCGGAAAATTTCAGGGCACCCCTTTTGTATTAGTAGTAAACAAAGTTTCTAAAAGAATATAATACACAATTCGATTTATCTACAAAGAGTACAGCCCTCTAAATCTCTTCACATGGTTGAAGATAAACTCTGGTAAGCAATGGAAATCAACAAATACATCTTCAATCCTAGATGATCCTTGTGGAAATGCTGGAAGTTGCATTTATCTTCAGTGCGTGCTCAGGAATATAGGTTAGACCTGCACAAAAAAAAGTAGTTGCCTACAAGAACTTTCCCACAAAAATATCAGAAGACATATTCTTGCAAGAGATATCCTTCTATGCCTACTATAAGGGAAGAGGATGGCAGTTTGCATCAATATTTAAAAAAAAAAAAATGAAAATTCAGTATAATAATTGAATGGTTCAGCTTTTAAAGGAGAGGGTAGCGGTATTTGTCAAAATTGGTCAAGTTTTTTCTGGAAAAAAAATCAAGTAAATGAGAATTCATTATAATTAATGAAAGGGTTCAGCTTTTGACAGCAGAAGAAAAAAAGAACAAACCTATTTTATACAATCCAAAAAATTTATGAAATCCACGATATATGTAAGTTGATGATACCTTTCTCCTTAACATCTAGCTGAACGTGTTGAGGGAAATTATCCCATCAGTCAAAGGAAGAAGCTCAAGCTTGATGGTAGTCGTAGATTGAACAGGAACACATCTGTATAATCACCTAAGTTGTAAAAATATGTCCAGATCAGAGTGCAATAAAGAAATGAGCTTAAGAGTGAGATACATTACCCTAATGGAACTCTACTCTGCAGCCACAGATGAGTGCACCCCAAGCCTGTACTTGAAATAACATCAGATATGGAAGAGGACTGTTCGATAAAAGAAACAGACTGAACTCCACCATCACTATTCCATTTCATTTCTCTGACGTGGTAGTCACAGAGGATAGTGCCTGGGGCAGCGGACAGTGAAAGCAAGAGTTTTCTCGAGACTGCCGGGAAAAAGACTCCTCGAGATGGCCGGGTGAGATGACCTGGCGGCCTGCGACGAGTCATTCAATTCTCTGCTCTATCAACATAACTCCAGATGTGCTGTTCGCTTTTTCGGAAGAAGAGATCTCTTCCTCCCCGGGATGGCCGGGTGCGATTACCCAGCAGCGTCATTCAAATCACTACCCTATCAGCTACAACTGCTGATGGGGGGATTAGAGGGTGAGGGGAGGCGAAGACCGTGAAAGCAAGAGTTTTCCCGAGGCTCCTCGGGTGGCCGGGTGCGATGACCCGGACAAACCAACAAATAAGCTCATTGGTGTTGTTGGGGTAGAAGTCAATGATCCCACTGATGGAGGTGAAGTAAATGAGGCAGGTGAGAACCGTCAGAGTTAGATCTTTGGATATCAAATTAGAAGCCTGTAAGTGCTAAAACCTGGGAGTTTGACAACAGCTTCAAATAACAAAGTGAAAAAAATGCAAAAGAAGAACAACCTGAACAGGAAGCCGAGAGACTTTCCCATTGGATCCACAAGATTGTCCCGACATTTCAGACGCAACAGATCAAACGATCCCTTGAGATATTTGGTCACCAACTAGTTGGCTGCTTAAAAAACAGCCTTGACTCTACATTCAACACGAAGCATGAAACAAAAGATTGGTTAAAGTAAATAAACAAGCACTTCAAATAGGTTTTTAGATGGTGAAGCAAACCACAAAATAATGAATACCAGTGTAGTTACAGCGACAAGATATCATAATTGCATACTGATCAGCATTCAACGCACTTATTCCTTCCATAGTATTTGGTACAAGATGAAGACCGCATGATGGGGATAGCCTTTCTTTGTGAACCTTGGAATCCTTTACAGAAGATGCTGGTTTGAGAAAGAATGAGTGCTCCTCACCTCTCCTGCCATGGGAAAAACTTAAATAAGCTCATGGTAAAGAATTAAACTCGTGAATCAAGATTGTTTCCCCCAATGAAGTTATACAAGATACCAGTCAATATAGCTAACACTCTTTTGAGTGATCCGTATATGCACTTATAATTCAAAATTTACTGAGAATTCTATGGTTATGATCCAGAATAATAGTAAAAATAGGTAACTTCTGTAAATTCAAAGAAATGTACTGAAGAAGTTTCATTCATAATTTTACTTGATCATTCCATATATCACACACATGAATAGCAGCATACAATTGCCATCGATCTCTTTTCTGCCTTTCCATGTTTTCTCTTCTTTTCCACACAAGACTGAGAATTAATAGCATGATCTCATGGTTTTTTTCTTCTCAATATATATCAGAAAGGGCATTATGAATTTTTTGTAGATGATGATTCTCAGGCTGCTGGGAGACTACTAGCTCAAGTAAGAATCATGAATCAGAAGCAATGTCACGCATCACTCCAATAATTTCAAAACAAATATTAATTAAGCCATAAAATGTCATTGAATTGCTCACTAAGCACCCACCAAGAGATAAAAGTAAGCTTCAGCCTACTCCAGGATGATTGAGCTAAAGAAGTGAGAATGAACAAGTAAATTGGATGAGAAAGCAAAAGAGAAATAAATTTATCTTTCTTGCATATAGAAAAGGACTTTTCCCAAAGTAAAGCCAGATTGTCCAATCAACTCAAGAACATTATCAAAGATGTACAAACCACCTCCAACAAGTGGAAGCAAACTGGATTAACCGTGGCAAATGCAGTTGAACCAACAAATAAGAGTACATAACGATACCTAGAATGAACACAAACCTGAGGGCTAGATCTGGCAAACTGTGGTCATTTCCAGCTTCAATGCATGCAATTGGTAATGATGAAGGAAGTCCACTCTTTGAAGCTTCCTCAAAAACAATAGTTATAGCATCTATGTCTACCACAATATCCGGTATATGTTCTGGAGAAATGTTCTGCAAAATAACTTTTAAATTTATTAGCATTGGTGGGGTTTGGAGACTAATCCCAACAAGCAACCAATATATGAACACATTACAAAATTTGGCACGGTAAAAGTCTTGAGGCACACCTTTATCTGAACACAAAGAAGGTCATCCGTATTGCAGTCGGCAGCAAAAGAATGGATTTCTGTAGGTTGAATTATTTCAAGTTTCCTCCACCATCTCCTTCCTGGAACGTAGATGCCTTGCAACCCACAGCAAACAGAAAACCTCTCTCTCTCTCTCTCTCTCTCTCTCTAATGACACACCTCAGAATGATAAACGCTCTTCATGTTTTTGACTTTTCCATAACTTCTGAGATGAGTACTGATCCCAATTTTCAAGGTCAAAGTTGGGCTTAGAGCTTTGGGCTTTAACAGGTTGCGGAGGTGGAGCAGAATTTTGAGGCAGTGATGACATGGAGTAACTTCTAAAATGAGAGAAAAGCTGAGAAACAGAAGAGGAAGACTTCTGTTATGCGCCACCAAAATCCAGAATAGGAACTTAACTAAGGAGGAGGTAATGAGCGCACAGTAGAAGATAAGGTGTTATCCACAGGAAGCAACCATTTTAATAGTTCTCTACATGGCTCATAATTACTGTAATTTAAGTTTTCCTGGTTCTCCGGAAACCAATTTCTCTCCTGATATTTCTCAAATTGAAGAATCTCAATGATCGAGTCTCTGAAAAAACGCACACCGACATTAACTCGTAAATGCACCTGCACCCTTCCAAACAAAGAAATGGAATTGATCAATACAACAACTGTTAAGCATGGTACACATAAGAGCTACAGCATCATGATTGCATACTGTATTTAAAGATAGGAAACAAGCTGATTGATCAAGCATATTTGACCTCTCAAACATCTTGCCAACAGATATCATTTAACATTATCTGACTAACAAGTACAGATGTCCACATCATTAGACTGTAATGCATCAGTGCCATTAAGAAGTTACTAAATGCCTATCTGGAAGTGTGGTAGAAATTGTTTTTCAAAGTGCTTTTCGCTTGGAAATTCATTAAAATAATTTTTTTTTATTTTTTTTTTTAAATTTACTTTTGACATCAGCGCATCAAAATGATCAAAAAAATACACAAAAAAAATTATTTTGAAGCTAAAAAAAAATTCAAAAATTATCAAAAGCAAGGTTTTACCACAATGCCTAACAGGGCTAAACCACCAACTGTATGGGAGCTGAATGCCGGCTTTCAAATGAACATCAACAAAAAAAAAAAAAAAAACTGTTTAAATAACCTTTTTCCATATATTAGCAAAAAAACTGCACCACTTGAAATATTTTGTTAATTCTCCAGAAATACCCCACAGACAGTCAGTTTATAAAACCATGACTTAAACTACTAGGGAAACATGCAAAATCTTTCACAATTACGGACTCCACAAAATTTACGCATCCAATACCAGAAATAGACTAGAATACTGATATTTAGAGCAATATATGTTCACTGCAATACTTTTGGAAAAATAAATTGCATTGCTGAATGCACGGAGTGATTATCGCTCATAGAAAACAAAACAAAATTTGATCAGTTCAAACTGAAGAAATGAGTTTACAGATTCGATATGCTATTTATAAATCATCTAGTTCAAAACCACTAAAAGACCATTTATTATTCAGTACTGCAAATCCAGCATATCAAAGCAGAATTTTCAAACATAATGCAACTCTATTGCTAAATTGGCGTGTTGTTTGTATACAATTGCAACTTTCAAAGTGTTGGCATTAATTATAAGCACCCAGAAGGGAAATAAGAGCATAAAAGTCAAAGTCTGCACTAATTTTCAAAAGGAAATCAGATGGGAAAAAAATTATAAACCTAGAGGTTGGTTGCATACCACTATATCTCCATTAGAAAGAGAGCAACAGCTAACACCATTTCTTGCGGCACCACCAGAGACATTGGTATCAAAATTTCCTCTATCAATAAGAGCACTAAGATGGAATGTGTTATCTGTAGTTTTATTGGTTCTTTGTGATTTGTTCTGACTATCCATCTCAGAGTATTTTGGGTCAAGCACAGTTTGTTTTACCAAAGTGGTTCACCCAACTCTGCAATCTTAACAAAAAAATGGGAGTTCTTAAATCTTTCCAATAACACTTCACTTAGTCTTTTGTAATACTCCATTCTGAGAAAGGATTCACTAGCAGAAATATCCTTCTGTGGATCAGTCTTCTGTTTTGATGCAACATTGTCATTAAGGCCTATTACTTGACTGTCACAACTTACTTCCCTTGTGCAGTTACGAAATCACTTCCATCTTCCAAATCTCCATTTTGTTTCTTAGGGCTTTGCCCTACTCCATTTTTAGACATCACTGCAGCAACTTTAAATGGAGTGATAATTTCCGTATCCTGCTTGTATGCTGATAAACTTGCGAGAATATGAACTTGTTCACCTAAAATAGATATGGATTTGAGGTTTGTATAATGGACATAGACTGTCCCAAATGGATAGTAATCAACACATGATAAAAATGGAAGAATCAACTGACTAAGAAATGTGTACTACCAGGAAAAACAAATGACCTAGCCAGGGAATGTAATGAATGTATATCTGGTGCATTCTTCCAGTCATCAGGAAGTTCCCCTGAAAAATCACATCAAAAGCTAAATATGATAGAAGAAAACAAAACAAAGTTATTTAACCACATGGAGAAATCATGTCATTGAATCAAAAACAAACATCAAGAAAAAAATTGGAACCAAAAAAGGCAAACCTCAAATATGCCCCCAGCCATTGGGATAGTATCAATTTTGCCCCCAAACAAATTTTTTGTATCAAATTTGTTCCCAAATAATTTGGATTCATCAAATGGGTCATTCTGTTAGAATTCCTTAACCGAAAATGTTAAGTTCCCTACAAAATGACATCATTTCTTACAAAAAAAGGTACAATTTGGAAGGAATTCATGACCAAAAATGAATGGAAAGACTTGATTGAGAAAATTGATTTGTTTGAGGCCGAAGTTCTGATGCAGGTTAGAAGCCCACATAGTAGTAGAGAAACATAAAATCACTTATTCTAATTGCCTGGTGGCATTGGAGGTATGGCCCAAATTCCTTATCAGATTACGTCTTGGACAACACAGCAAAGCTGAGGAAATGGTATGAATGCGCTAAACAGATTTTGGGTGAGGGAGGGAAGGATTGTAAAATTTTGTAGAACTATATGGTGTTTGAAATTGTTTGCATCAGCTAATAAGATGGAAAATTGAGAATCTCCAAGGATCAAGCTTGATCATAGAAACTGCTATGGAAATGGAATTGACATAATAGATTATTTGACCTCCTTATGGAGGTTTGCATCAGGACACTTTCAAGGTGTTTAATGACCATGTTCAAAGGGACCAGAGAATAGCGTCTCAATGTTTTGTTTTGTTCTTTTCAATACCGTGGGAGGACAATTCATTCTCCTTGCTGTTGCTGCCCATTTATTACCAAAAATATATATATATAAATAAAATAAATACAAGGAAATAAACATGAAGTAAGCCTAAAAAGGACAGCCCAAGTTTAATGATGGAAGACTAGAACACCAAGTGAAAGTTGGTAGAACAAAATTTTCAAATTAGCAACCCGAGGTTTTGATTGACAAAGGAGCCCATCTGTAAAAATGCTTTAGGTGTTTAAGGACTCAATTAGAATTTAGAAAGGTTCAATTAAATTTATTGAGGGTTTAATTGCAAGAGAAATCAACTTTTAAGAGTCAGTTTTTATGTCAATTGAAACAAATGAAGTTTAGGGACCAAAATTGAATTTTAAAAAGTTTAATTAGTCAAATTAGGGGCTTAATTGCATAAAATTCAAAGTCTGGTGAGCAAATAAGGACTTAATTGAATAATTTGTGAACCTAGGATCGACTTGCAAAATGTGCCCGACTTCAGAGACTGAAATCAAGTTCAAAACAAAGAAAATTGGAAGTTTGGTGGTCATCCAAGGGTCTAATTGAACAAATCAAAGACCAAGGATCTACTTGTAAAAGGCACTCAAAATTAAGGCTGACAAATAAATCTAGCAGGGAAATTACAAGTAAAATCAAACAAAATTAGAAAAATAAGGATCAAATTAAAAATTGTCAAATCCTAAATAAGAAAACCCTAATTTGTAGGAATTAGTCAAAACGACGTCATTCAAGGTACTGTGCATCTTCTTTTTCAGTTTGTGACTGATCGAGCAAGTACTTTCAAGCAAATAAATGGACGTTTCTAACCACCCTAAAGGCTGCAACCACCACCATTCAAATGAGAAACACCCTCTCTACAACCCCATGTCTTTAAAATCAAATGTTTACATCCCATATTCTCCATTGATCTCAACAACATCTTGTCCCTGGTCAGCCAACATTACAGTTTCAGTCATCACGTTGTTCGAGTGAGCACTTTCAAATGTTTGACTGTGGACCTACATACCTCCAAATCAAGCAAGAATGGATTCGATCGAAAGGTGTGCACCCCCTCTACCAAGTTCAAGTGATCTCATGCAACGTTAACGTTAGAGTTACTCCGGCAAAGCTATGAAAGTGACCAACCCAGTCAACCTTGACAGGGACACATTTACAGAAAACAACCTAACTTTATTATGTGCTCCCATTTAGAAACCACTAGAAGGTTCTCATCAAGGGTTTAAAACCTTGCTCTCTAGATCTAAAGGCAGAAAACACCCCACATTGGTCTCCAAGTTTCCTACAAAACCACTTCAACTCAAAACCATTGGTTCTATGGCAAAACCAGCTAGAGCAACAAGGAAAAGAATAAAAGAGAGAAGAAGAAAGAAACTTTGGCTAAGGTGCGAGGATTCCATCTAGGAGGATCTGGAAGGTTCAACTTTGTCAAAAGAGGCCTAAAAATAAGAAGGAAGGAAGGCAATACCTAGAATCGATTCAAATTTGGGGATTTTTAAGCTAAGAAGGTATATACATTCAAAGCTTGAAAGTGGAGTCCATGAAACCTGTTGAATCGATTTCTTGTGTTCAATACCAAGTTTTGAATGTCTTGATGTGTTGTTGATTGCCTTTTTTTATATTATGTTGCATGGTATTTTGATTTAATTAATGCCAAATGAGGCAGCAATGAGAGGGGGCACCTTCTATTAATGAAAGGATTGCCCCTGCTTTTGGGTGGCTGGTTTGGCCTTTGAAGTGATAACGGTTGGATTTTGAAGCTGATGTTTTATGTTTTTGAGTTGGTAACCTTTGAGATTGAAAATCAATGCATTTTTTTAGTTTTAGTGTTGATTTGTTGTATCTTTGACCCTAATTATATTCATCATCAATAATGTGGTCTGTGGGAATAAGAAAAACATGCTTTAAAGACTAAAAATTATCATTTTGGGTTTGTTTGGCCATTCTAGGTTTTGCCAGATTCATCCATTGAATCTTGCCTGAGGTGCTAGTTTTAGAGTCGTTTGGTTTAAATCTCCGTTCACACAGGTTCATCCACCACTGTTAGTAAATAATCTAGGAATTTCATGCGTCAATAATAGGTTTTAGCAGGTATTAATTCTAAGGTTTTGATTTTGAACCGAAAACCATTTAGGCAAAATCATGTGGATTTATTGACCATTGAAGCAAACAAACCCCTAGTTCTTGTTCTATGCATGATGGCGAACAAAACCATATCCTCTTTTGTGCGAGATTTGGTTTAGATTAAGGTTTGCGTTTATGAAATGGCGATGAATGTTATTCATTTTCTTTTGTTTTTTATGTGTTTGATTTGTTTTGGCTGAAATTTTCTTAAATTTTTATGTTTTTGTGAAGTTTGCTCTGTTTTAGTGTTGGTTTTTCTATTGGGTTTGTTTCTGAGTCAACTCGGTCAAGTTAACCCAATCGAGTCCATCCAACCAAGTCAAAAAAAAAAAAATCAACTTTGCCTTCAGGCATTGTTTGGATTATTTTTTTTATTTGGATTTAAGGCTGTGTTTGGGAAGACCTCTTTTAATTTTATTTTTTTTAGATAGTTTTTATTCTAAGAAGCCTATAAATATACAAATAAAAAGTCTTTTTGTGTGTTGTATAAGGCTAAATCTCTCAAAAACATAAAAATCATATCGTTTAGTATGTTTAGTATTTCCGTACGCAAAATCAAAAATACATATTTGCATGGATTTTGAGATTTAATAACCAATTTATTGAATCCATGATTTGACCAATATTCCAATAATCACCAATTTTTTAATTCATGAGTTAATGGGTAAACATTCTGTTATAAATGTCGGACCTCCAAGTGAGGCTGGTATTTAAATATCAAGAGTGAACTAGAAATTTCTCAGAGTTATTCTAAATATTCATCAATTTTAATTGGGAGTATTTTTCACCATAATATACAAATTATGAAAAACCTTTTTCATAAGAATTTATTTGAGTATACGAGCCAATAATAAATTCTTAACATCTAATTTATTCACATGAATAAATCTCAATCCTAAGCTATAGATAAACCATCAATCAGAAAATCATCAAATCCTCTAAACCACACAAAGCAGCTTATCTTAAGTAAGGTGCGCTAGGAGTGCTAATACTTTCTATGATCACAATCAATCCCTTATCCTTTGAATCTCTGATAAAACTAGTATACTCAGGTTTCCTAGCACCCTGAACCAAACAACTAGGTGACGACTCCCAACGACCCCCAGACATCTCTTGCCCACGTGCGACACTTGCCATGCTCATCTCCTCTTGCAGATGAGAGACTTCATACATTCTTCTTCTATCATATATGCATGTAATTACAATTCACATCAAACAAATAGTGGAAGTAAAAAGAAGTCTCCAGGGGTGGGTTGGATGAGGGCTAAGTGATATAACCTTCCTGATGGTGATTCCAACCTAAACCAACCCAAATCACACTCCACCTAGATACCAGCCAAACCTGACAATTATCTTACAGTGTTGATTTTTTATAAAGGATCTATAATATTTTTTCTTTTACTCGGTGAATGATCCTGGCATTACCTTCCTATTTAGATTAAACAAAAGAAAAAAGATGTGCAAGAATATTAGGGCATGAAGCTTCACAACTTTATTAGATTTGACGCCACGGATACATGGCCATGTCAGATGATAAAGCAAACGAAAAGAGCAATTAACAGATTCCTAGAAAATGCAATAGATCTGAGAATCAATCTAGCATAGTACTTTTCTTGATGAAACAAATTCTTTGGAATAGAAGAATATCCTCTGAAACTTTCCAATTTCAGTCTCGTTAACAAAAAGCAAGAAGTTTGGCTCTTAATTAGTAGTACAACATCCCATGCAAAAAGAACCATGCATCCAGGAAAAAATGCCTTAAATTTTGCCCATCTAATAATAGTTTGAGGAATTCCCTTCCAAGATCATCAGCAAACCCCTGAATAGGTATTAATTGAAACTCTAAACATAAAAATGAAAAATAAAAAATATTTGAAACTTAAAATAGCGGGCAATATAGTTCTCACTTCCTAAAGCATGCTAGGATGTCACATATTCAGATTTGATTAGCTAAGAAAACAAGTAAATTTGCCAGACAAAGGAACTAAACACAACTTTAAAGAAACCAAACCCCTAAACTAGCTAGAGGTTGTTGATGAAAATTAAAAGCATTAAATAACATATAGAATTACTAATCACCCATATCCTTAGACAAGGACCACTGCATAATGTATATTCAGCGAACTTTAATGCAAATTTCGCTTTATGGCCAAAAAACCTGGATCTCAAATCTCCCTGTTTGCAGTTTATTCGATATTAGAACCAGTAATAAAGTTTGGTGGGAACACTATTAAAGAACGAACCTTGACATTTGGGGGCACTTCTGCTTTTCAGAACAGCAGAAATAAATGGTATTCCAAATTAGAATTGCCACTTAGCACATTATTAGGTTCCAACGATATGAACTAGAAGCAGGCAAAACAGCAAAATACTCAATCTCTTGTAACAGGTGATGAGAACAAGAGGCTACTAAGGTACCATGATTCAATTTTTTAAGAATCAGAAGCTCCAAGTCATCAAAACCTAAAAGAACAATAAGTTACCAGAAAAAAAATGATAACATTTTTTACTGATTTAGAGTATATCAAGATCGCCTCGCCTCCATTTTCCCACACCATGCACTTGAATTTTAAATATGGGCAGAGATGCAGCATTGGCTAAATAATTAGCAACATGGTAAAGCCAACTTTCAGAGTTTCAATAACAGTGAAGTTCGCCGATGATCTAATGCATGGTGATCTAAGAAGACGCATTCCAAATAACCATTGCTGCTATCAAAACCAAGAGCAACTGATAAATCAAAAGGCTCTACAATCTCAGATTATTATTATATTTTCCCAAGCAACAAGAGGGTAATTGGCTATCAACATCACATGTTCCAAATGCATAATTAATTAATTAAAAATGAAGTCAGTGGTTGTAGTACCGTAAGGGATAATGATCCATCCTTCTTCTTCAGAAACATCAGAGTGATTCTCCAGGACAAGTGATTATTCATTCTTTGTAGCAACAACAGAGGCATTTCCACCACCAATAGCAGCACCCATATCACCCTCTTCGGCTATAAGACCCTCCAGAGTCGCAACTGCAGCAGGAGATTCATCAACATCAACAGAAACCGAAACCTGTTCTTTGACAGTTACGTGCCGGGTGGTAGGACGCAGTTCATTTCCTCTGTAATCACAAGCAATATTAAGGAAGAATTGAATAGGATTTAACACATTGTTGATTAGTTATTATCTTAATTACCTTATCGATCGCTCTTGATTGCAGTCGCAGATGGATGGATCCAACCACAACGAAGATTGTGGCTAGCTGCCCTGTCCTTGCCAGCTTTCCTTCATCTCTAAATTACTAATTAACAAAACAAAAAAATTAAAACGCGGGGCCATTTACCGTACATCATTTCACTAGTGCACTCCACATTGGAGCAGTGCTATTTTTTCATTTTGTTCATCAACTTTTTTTAATTTGATTTTTAATGGCTAAATTGATGTTTAATTACTTTTAATTTGTTAAAAAATAACAAGATTTAAAGACAGTGATCAAAGTAAAAATCATGTGAAGACTGGATGGCAACTTTAAAATTAGCGTGAAAAGTGAACGAGGTTTTGTTTTTCAATTGATATAATTTTCAGTCACTTTAGTTTTTTAAATTTTTTTTTTTATTATTTTGAACCTCCTAAATTCGAGATAAAAGTAGAAGATTCTTCATAACCCATTAAAAATAATAATTTATTAACATCAATTTCAGCCACAGAAAATATTAATCTCAATATTGATAGATTATATTTTATAAAATAAATTTTATTGAGGTATTTTATAATCTTGAATGAGATGTTTATTATATTCTAGGTCTATAGATGATGTGTCTTTTACACTATTTTATTTTATAAATAAAGATAAAAATAGTCTAGCAGGTGAGTCTGATTTTTTTTATGAGTCAAGCATGCAAGTCCCATGTTTTTTTTTTAGTTTTTTCCAACATTTTATATTTCTATCTAATTATGAAGGTTTTTTTAAATATCATTGAATTTTTTTTATGAGATCATGGTATTTTTGTATTCTATAAACAAGTAGTCTTTTGTATAACCCTTCATAGTGATTTTTAAAATTTATTCAATCACTCAATTTTTTAAAGTATTGTTTGGTTATTAATTAAACCTATTTGAGATCATTATTTATATTATAGATTTGAGAGATTGATTTGAATTAACTAGATTGATAAAAAAAAAATATATAGTCATCCTAGTACATAAAAAAAAATTAAAACAATGATGTCTTAATTTTTTTTTTTAATTGAAATCACAACATTTTAACATGGTTACTTCTAGTCAATTCTTGCTCGGTATAATTTGATACTTGAGCTAAATAAGTATCTTGTTCAGGAGGTCTCCAAGTTAGCTCATCAGTTGAGTTGGGTTTGGTGACGCTATTAAAAAGTTATCTACAACAACGCATCAATGATGTATTATTCTTGTATTTTTTATACATCTATATCAAATTTAGTTATTTTTCATAATAAACAGTAATTATTGCAAAAAAAGATCAGGCAAAAAATAAAGTGTCTATGAGATAAAAGAGTTTCGATTCGAGAAATGTCTCCTGTCTTCTTTAAAACCATTTGGAATTTTATTTTATTTTTTCAATAGCTTTTTTTTTACTTTTATTGAATGAAAGATATATAACAAAATAGTCACATTTGTTCATATAAAAAAAATAGAAAGGAGAGATTATACTTGTTTTTTTCAATAGAATATTGGTTATTAAATAAGATCAAGTCTTTTTAAGAGCTTGTTTGAAAATATAGTTGCGATTACTTTTTAAAATATTTTTCATTTCGAAATACATCAAAATATATATATATATATATTAAATTATCTTTTAAATCAACGCATTAAAACGATCTAAAATATATTAAAAAATATTAATTTTTAATAAAAAAAAAATTAAAAAAAAAACAAATTGACCCGTATTTCCAAGCGTTCTTTTATACAAGGCATGCCTAGCCACTGGTCCCAAGTGTTGGTCCTGCCGTTATATATTTTTTTCTTTTAAAAAAATAATTCAAACTACAGAATTATATCTAGTTTTTTTATGACAAGATATCAATTTTATATAAAATTATAGAACCGGTTTTTTGGAAAACCTTATGTGATTCTTTTTTATTTTGTTTCATTGGATTTTATTTGTTTACGTAACTTTTTTTATTATTATTGCATGATTGCAAAAGAAACATACTTTAAAACGTTACATTTTACTATTCTTATATTTTAAAAAAATCCAAGGTATATTATTAAAATATTTTTTTAATTAAAATTCACTTTTATGATTCTAATAATTATTGCAATGAGATTAGATATTTTAAATTACATTAATCTTTTAGTTTTTTTTAATTTAGTCTTTATTTATATTAATATCTCTTTATAATATTTATTTCCTCATATAGTTTTTAATTTATTTAATTGAAGGCAAATGTTATGTACACACATGCACGCGGGTATCATCAACCAGTTTTTTTAACTTTAAAAATTATAATTTTTTACAAACCAAAAAGTCAACACATGCATGCGCCCACACACATATACACACACACTCTAGATTGGTAGCCCGCACAACGCTACTAATAGCCAGGCTAAATTCTTTTTAGCTCAAAAAAAAATTAAAAGATGATTATGTTTTAAAAGATATAAGAAAAAAATAATAATTGAGTTAAGTTTTGATTAATTTGATAATGAGATAAAAAAAAAAAAAAGCAACAGCAACAATAAAAGATGAATGAAAAAAATATTGCACTGGGCAAAGATAAATTAACACGTAAAATCCATAACTTGAATATAAGATTTGTCAAAATTACATGTTTATCGCGCATTCTAGATTATAAATTCATGATAACTTGATAAAAAAATAATAATAAATAAAACTGAAAAAAATAATGATCAATGTACTTAAAAAAACAACACAAGTTATTTATCTAACCATGTTATATGAATTTATTTATTAAAATAAATTTATAATATAAATTAACAAATATATAAAATTTATTGAATAAAATAAAAAGAAAACAATACTTTTTGCGTTGCACATATTAAAAATATCATAAAAAAATACAAAATTTTAATTTTTAAGAATAAATTTAATCTACATGAAATATATAAAAAAAATTACAAATGAATCATATTAATCTTATAAAAAATTAAAAACACCTAGTATAATTAAAAAATAATCACAGTTGAAAAAAAGCTAAAAGATAAAAAAAATGACATATAAGGGGTATTAATAAAAAAAATTAAAAAACATTTTAAAAAGACATAAAAAAGGGTATTAATTGGGAAAAACAATATCAAATAAGAAAAAGCTTATGCGTGTGGATTTGTTACTTTTTCCTTATTTAAAGGTGCTCCACCTCTATTGTTTGTGAAAAAAAATAATAGGCAGATGACAAGTTCCTTGTTGATTGTTGTGGTAAACGACATGTCTGTCAAATTAAATTTTAATTACTATTGTAATTGCTGAAAAATCAAGCCTCCTAGTTTTTTATCCAAAAAAAAAATTATTTTTCAACACAAAACACTCTACAAGCATCCATGGGACACCAAGAAACCAATATTTCAACCTAACAAACCAAAAAAATGATCTAAACCACAAAATCAATATGAAAAAAATAATTTATACTTGATTTAGATTTAGGTTTTTAGACTACATTGAGGTTTAAAACAACTATTACAAAACTCCTCACTTGGTAGAACCCATTAATATTAATTTTAACTTGTTTGGTAGCTGAAATCATCCCCAATGAAGAGTTTTTTTTTTTATTGGAATTTGGTGACTTTTCTTTACGCTCTTATGAAAAAAAAACTTAGAATGACGACAATAAATTTTTATACCAAAACATAATTTTTTAAAATTAAAAGGATTGATCATGTAATAACTAAAAAAGTTTGGAAGATTAAAATATACTTTCCAAACAATTTGTAAAGTTATTCTATGTCACTCATTTGTATAAAAATAAAGTTTAAAAACTAAATTAAAAATTAAAAAAATTATGACTCCAGTACACAATAATATATGAAAGGATGAAGGATTTTTTATCCTATAACAAAAGCATTACCTTCTAGTTTCTTTTAACTTTTTATCCAATAGTGTTATATGGCAGATAAATTATCCTGTAATCTAATATTAGGGGATATCATGGTAATTAAATTCTCTATCTTCATTACATGAATTGCCTGTTTGGAACAGTGTTTTAATAGTAATTTTTAAAAATTTTAAATTTTTTATATTATTTTTTTCTAATATTTTTATATTGTTTTAATATATTAATATTATATATATATATTATTTAAATAATCATTTTCAAATTCTAAACACTTCTTGGAAGAAAAGCAACTGACAGTGTTCTTTCATCTAGCTTGTCAGAGTACAAATCAAATCAATCACCCTTCGACAGATTAGAATCTTTCTGTCTCTTAAAGTTTTCTCCTTTCAAAGGGCAAACTCTTCCACAAACCCATCAGTCTTTCTGTATCAAAGCAGAGTCCATCCTTTATCCAAGGGCCGAGCTTCAAAGTTCAAATGAGCTTACCAATTTCTCACCTCCATAAGTCATTGTTCATTTGATCTTTGAGAGCGTTTGATGGATGTGAGCTTTCTTCGCGCACCATCACAAACTTTCCACATGGCATGTATCCTCGTGGGGACACTTCCACCTTCTTTCCTCGTAAGTTACAGACTTCTGTTTTTATTTTTAGATGTTTTTTTTTATTTGGTTGTTTAAGAGACCAGAAAGAACATCGAAGGCAAGCTTTAGCTTTCATGGCGGGTGATAAAGACTCTCGCAGTTCTAAAATGACCATTTTTCTTCGAAACGGCAAGCTCCCTCCTTGTGAATCTCTCCGTATTCTCACCTCTTTTAGCACTCTTCATGGTACTCACATTCTTTCAACTTAATTTTCTTCCTTTTCCATTTGATAAGCTATGATCTTTTTTAAGTTTCATCCTTTGTGTCTCGTCGGAACTGTAATATCAACTCTTTTTCTCTGCTGTTTCAAGTTTGTAATTTATCTGTTTTCTGCTATGTGGTGATATATGCTAATGCTTTATGAGTGAAATCTTTCATTCCGAGGATGCTCATCTCTAGACTTACCTCCTTCTATTAGATGTCTTGAGAAGAATTTTCCCTTGTGCTAGCCTACAAGGTACTTCTACTAGTTTCTTTTCGTTTACTTTTTATTTACGATGCCTTTGAAGAACAGAGTGCTTTTGTTGTTTCATCATACTGTAAAGAAAAGATTGAAGCTTTTGCATGGAAATATAGAATTCTCACGTTAGAGTTTAGGCCAGGGGCATAAATTTCTGTTTTTCTACATCTTGGGTGGTCGGTGTCCTGCTAATTTACTCTTGGAACTAGCCTTGTCGTGCATACATGGGCTCTCCGAAGCTAGTTTCGCTTACAGATTGAAACAAATTTGGGCCATGTTCATTATTAGCTTCTTTGGTTGGACTGACGCTAGATCATGTTGCAAGCGATAACAGTGTTTGCCATCATTTGTTCCAGGTGCAAAATCTATGGTTAATTTTAGGAATGATGGAGGAGACACTGTAGATTTGTCTTTTTTCCAACCACGTGTCAAAGAAGAAAGTAGCGATGAGGATTATGATGCGCACCTTAAGCCATCTGAAAAGAAAAGGCGGCTTACAGCTGCTCAAGTCCAGTTTCTTGAGAAGAGCTTTGAGGCGGAGAAGAGGCTTGAACCAGAGAGGAAGATGCAGCTTGCTAAAGAACTCGGCTTGCAGCCTCGCCAGGTTGCAATATGGTTTCAAAACCGTAGAGCTCGGTTCAAGAACAACCAGCTGGAAAGGGACTACGACTCCTTGAGAATCAGCTTTGACAAACTCAAGGCTGATTATGACAAGCTCCTTCTCGAGAAGCAGAATTTGAAAAACGAGGTAACCCTTACCTGTAAGAACTCAACAGTAGCATTCAGCAACTAATTGGCTTTCGCTTTCAATTATGAATTTTTCACTAAAGCTTCCGTTTTTATGATTCAACAGCTTCTTTCACTGAAAGAAAAATTGCTTAGCAGAGAGGAAAGTATGGAAACTTCAGAACCATTTGATGCCATCCATTCACCGGATGCAGAGCTTGAGCCTCTTCCTGATACAGTGTCTGAAAACGTTTCCGCCGTTGTGCCACTGGCGACACCCAAACAAGAAGAAAGTTCAGCTAAAAATGATGTTTTCAACTCAGACAGCCCACTTTCATTTTTGGAGCCCCGTGATTGTCATCGTGTTTTCGAGTCAGACCAACCGGATTTTTCCCAAGTTGAAGAAGATAATCTCACCAGGAGCTTTCTACCCCCTCCGTACTTTCCAAACCTCTACCGAGAGCCACCTGCAAGTTCATGTAATTTTGAATTCTCAGCGGAAGATCAGCCCTTTTGGTCCTGGATTTACTGAGTTATCATACCGTCCAGTAAGCAAATCAAATTTCACTGTAGTGATCAAGTACTTAGCCCCATATATCAGAATATCACGACATTTCATGCTTGGCCTCACTCTAGGTTAATATTTTTGTTCTGCGTTGTTAGAGCAACTCCTGGGATGTGCTAAATGAAAAGTTAAAAATTAAAAAAATATTATTTTGATTTGTTTATTTTATATACTTCAAAGAAGTGGTAAATAAAACATTAAAATGTCCTTTGCTCTTCTATAAATATTCTTAAGTCGATAAACAAAAAAATAAATCAATTAAATATAGCTATATAGAAATATAGGCCAAATTGATTTTTTTTGATATAAAAAAATAATCCTAAATTTTTTATCAATATATTATAAAGAATAAAAAAATCATGACTCAACATCATAAAAAAAATTAAAAAAAAAATAATGATTGGCAATTCTTAATAATCAAAACATAAAAGGATAAAATTATAAAAAAATCTTAAAAATAAACACTAACAAAATCAGGTGTGGTTGTCAAAATCAAGTGGAAACAAGCGGACAAAGTAATACAATAAAAGGCCCAATGAGAAAGAAAAAAATGAAGTTAATTTTAAAGGGAATTGAATTTTGAATGACAAAAAAAAAAAACAATCTAAAAAGAACATGGGTCATTGGACATACCTCTCACCTAGATCTTGAGATAGGGATGGCGTAATTGAAAAGAAAACTGAAGAAAAATAATGAAGTTTATTTTTCAAAACAAACAACTTTGAAGGATGTAATCAATAAAGAAAACGACATCAATTCTTGTTAACTTTTCAAACTTATGATCCTAGCTAGTGACTAAACTAAAAGCACTGCATCTAGAAAACTATAATTTTAAAACTTAACTCAATGTAGTAGGTATACTTGTTACCCAAATGACCTTTGACTTAGACCAAACTGAGTTTCAAAAGAAATTGGGAGAGAATAAAACCAGTATAAGACGATCAAAAACATAAGTTGACCAATGTTTCAGTTAGTTCGAAGCAAATCAAGTCAAAATAGGGTCAAAGCTTATTGACTATTTTTCTTTTTTCCAAAATAATGTTATTGACTTTTTTTATAAAAAAAGATTTGGTTGATTTGGGTTAATTCACTCAACCAATGACCTGATAGTTGTCCCAGATTAACTCTCGGGTAAGGCTTAGAAACAATGAGAAAAATTAAAGAGACCTATTCCCAATGAATCAAATGTCGAACGATGAAAGAAAAAAAATCAAGGGTAAAAAAAATAGCAATTAAAATAATAAGAACCTCATATTGGAATAAAAAAAAAATTGAGAGGATAAATTAAAATTTTGAATTGAAAAAAAATCAATGTAACAAATGAATAAAAAAAAGATTATAGATCTAAGGATAAAATTGAAAACAAATTAGATTATGATAAAAAGACTAAAAATAAAAATTAGAAATCAAAACATTAAGGGTCAAACCTTAAATATTATCAAATATTGAGTTGAGGTACAAAATTGAAAAAACAAAATCAAATTCACAAGAGAATGTAAAACAAAAATAAAAAAATCATGAAAATGAAGACCAGATATGAAAAAAAAAGAGACCATGGATCCAATAATGAAAGTGAAAATAAATTAAAATTTGATAAAAAAAAAAAGAAGCCAAGAATCTACATTAGAAATAAAAATATTGAAGGTTAAACCTGAAACATCATAAAATAAAAAGATAAATTTGATATAAAATTCAAAAGTTAAAGGATCAAAATAAAAAATTAAATAAATAAAATCTGATATAATTAAAAGAACAAGAATCAAATGTGAAAAACTTAACAAATAACACACTTTTATGATTTTTTTGCAAGGGCTACACTTTTTCCAAGGTTGAGGAGAAAGAAAGAAGAGGGGGGAAAGAAAAATCATCGTCGCAGCAAGACATATCGAATGTCGTCCCAAAATGTGATGTTCAGTCATCAGGAGGCGCTGCACAAGCTGTCCAAAAGACGCGAACACCTCCCACATGTTGAGGCCTGTAAAGCGCGTGCTAGCAACTTTTTTATTTAATTTATGTAAATACCAAATTGTCCTTGACCCCACATAATATTAATGGAATAAACATAATAAAAATAGACTAAAAAAAATCATGATCTTAGCTTTAAATTATTATTTAACTCTAAGGGCATTTCAGCAACTACATTGTGCAAAGAAGTAAAACCAAAAAACATCCATACTCTTATTGTTAAGAAAATTTAATTTTTAAGGATATTTTAGATATTACATTGTATAAATAAAAAATTAAAAGACCCATTTGTCCCGTTTAATTTTGTAGTAGCAAACATATTCCGGAAAATATTATATTATCCTTGAAAGCATGCTATAAAACCTAAATTGTTAAGGAAAAAATGGTAGTTTTATTGTAGTAATTAATAGTAAAAATATGAGTGTGTATAGTAAAACAATTCTTTTTGCTTTTGTTATGACGTTAGCTTTCAAGTTGTTTGAGTTAAAAATAAAAAGAAAAAGAAGAAGAAGAAGAAGATTAACCTACAATTCGTTTGTGCTTAATTAGCATTTGGTATTTTGTGATATAAATATAACCTTTTGAGCCTCATATAATTATTATGAAAATCTGCTTGATATGTGTTATTGATGGGTGTGAGGGGCCCGCTCATGGATGTAATTGTTTAGAAAAAAAATACTTAGTTTTAAAGGTAAAATAGAAAGTATTTCTAAGAGTGTGTTTGTTTTTAAAATAGTTTTTATGATTGTGATTTTAAAAAAAATAAGTTTTAAAAAAATATGTTTAATTGGATTTGAATATATATTTGGTAAAAATTATAATTTAAGTTTATGTATAGCAAAAAACATTTATAAAATATTTGGTTGTAATTATTTTTTAAAAATGCTTTTTACTTGGAAATGTATCAAAATAATTTTTTTATTTTTTAAAAATTATTTTTGATATCAATACATTATAAAATAGTATCATTCCTTAGAAATGCTTTTATAAGTCATCGTAGACCAAATTGATTTTTTTGTGGTATAAGAAAATAATCCAAAACATATATTGATGTTATTACTTTAGAATTATGAATTCATTTGCAACTAATATCCGTGATGATTGTAAATGTATCAATGATTATTTCAATTTTCTTTTCTTGTCAAATTTAATTGTTCCATAGTTTACCATGAAAGGAAAATTTTAAAATTTCTTATTATGCAAATTAATAAAACAACTAAAAGATGTAATGCTTTTTAATTTTTATTGTGCATCACCTTGCAAAATACTATTAATGGCAATAATATTTTTTTAAGAAAAAAATCTATGTTTTTTTTTGTCCAATTACATCATTCAATATTTTATATTATTGAAAATTAAATTTCATGATTTGTTAAGATGTGCTTTCTATATTATTATCTTAATCTTATGATTTATGTCACCGGTTTAGTAGGATAACCTATCTGACTCAAGTTTTTTTATTTTTTTAATTGATTTTTTTTTTCAATTTCATCTTTCAATATCTCCATCACTAGGTTGATTAAGAATTTGGTTTTGTCATTTATTTTGGTTTATTTTTTATTAAATTATCATAGTCTTATGATCGGGGTTACGAGTTTTGTGAATTAACTCGGATAGACTCAAGTTGTTTTATTGTGTGTGTTTTTTAGATTTTTTTTTAATTTCATCATTCAATAATGAGTTTATTGGGAATTAAACTTTATAGCTTGTTTCCCATGGAGCTGTCCTAGCTTATAATCTAGGTCACGAGCTTGACAGGCTAATCTGAGTTGACTCGAGTTATTTGCTTAGTTTACTTTTTATAAGATTATCCCAGTCTCATGACCTAAGTCATGAGTTTGGTAGATTAACCCATGTTGACTTGGGCCCTTTTCATGTCTTTTTTTTAAGGGTTATTTATTTATTTATTATTATTATTATAATTTCATCCTTGAATTAGGCTTTATAATTTATTTTAATTTACTTTTTATGAGGCTATCCTGGTTTCACGATCCAGATTGTGAATTTAACAAGTTAATTCAGATTGACTTGAATCATTTTTTTAATTATTTTTCTCAATTTCATCATTCAAATTTTGATTGATTGAGAATTGAGTTTTATAATTTATTTTGATTTGTTTTATACAGAATTATCATGGTCTCATGATTAGGATCGTAAATTTAAAAGGTTAACCTGAATTGACTCATGTCGATTAAATATGTAGCCATCTCAAGCTGTTTTTTTAAATAATATCATCTTGAATTATTTTTTTGACTTCCACTTATCGATCCCAGCTCGGAAAAGTGATCAACCAATTATTCAAACTATATTTTCATCGATTATTAACATTATTTTTGAATTCATTAAATCAACCAAATCATATCAAATTAATTTTTAAATAATTTAGTTCTTTTTTCAACTAGAAACATTGGCTAAGTATATATGTAAAAAAAGAAATTCACTTGAC